>JAWZYT010004376.1:60000-225000 GCA_034508575.1 Petrolisthes manimaculis
TTCATTTGTTTCGTGGTATAGTTTGGAGAACTCAATAGCCCTCTAATGTAATATAAAACTGTTCTACTTACAGCGTTTACCTGCGGTGGATTACCTGAATGTTTACAATGTGTGATGAACATGACAGGAGCTAATATTACAAGTACACACGAATTCAAAGGTGAGTACATATACAGAAACAGACACACATACAGTTATATATAAATATTGGTATACTGTACAGACTATACACTCACAATCCACATTCCCTATAGCCCACCTAAGTCCTGGAGCAAGCGGTTTCTAGACGGCAGCCCATCTCAAGCATCGAAATGAATGTAGCCTCATGTATACTAGGCTTGGGTTGGGCCACCTCACGTTCCCTTACGTCAGTTGTAGACCAAAGCCTGACTCAGTCTTATGTATCAGTATGAACTGATACAGATATGTGCAGCAATATTTGTTCTATAGGATTTAAGTTATTCAGATTTTAACTCGTTTTATATTTTGGTATCACTCCATATAAACTTATCTCTTATCAGTTAACTTAACCATCACTAACACATTATCAGAAACGTGGTAATGCTCCAGTCTCCTCCAGCCCCACACCTCCTCCAGTTCCCCTCCCCCTTCTCCATATAATTCTCCCCCTCTACCCTCCCAACACATCAAAAGGCGACATCTGTTAGCTGATTATAGCATTTAAACTCAGTCTCACAAGTCACAACGTAGACGCCGCCACTTCAGTACCTCTGCTATTGTTGTTGTTGTTGCTGTTGTTATTATTGAATTGTTATAATTAAACTATTAATATTATCATCATCATCATCATTATTTTTTTTTATAATTAAACTATTAATATTATCATCATCATCATCATCATTATTTTTTTTTATAATTAAACTATTAATATCATCATCATCATCATTATTTTTTTTTATAATTAAACTATTAATATTATCATCATCATCATCATTATTTTTTTTATAATTAAACTATTAATATTATCATCATCATCATTATTTGTGTTATTGGTTAATTATTATTGTGTTTTTCAGAGTGTGTGCTACGATGTTATGAAAGAATGTGCAAGGTCCATCCCTCTGGTAAGTCTTTGTAAGTCAGTCAATCAATCAATAACAGACCTTATAATATCACACAATTATATTACAAGTTAATTAAGTACCATTTTATTTACTACAAACAGCCATACCCACTCTAGCACATGTATCTTTTAATTTACTACAAGCATCAACTCACACACCCATATTCCCATATCTTCTAATTTACTACAAGCATCAACTCACTCATTATTCAAAACAATAACATCATAATTATGAGATCGTGAAAACATTAAACAGCAATGTGTTTGTTCGAGTTATCCACATGTGTATTGAAACTTATATCTACCAGCATACCAAAAGTATATTATTCCCCCCCTTATATTGATGGGGTAGTACATACATTATTATTATAGTGGTGGTAAATCTGGTGCAAATAATTCCTTCAAACTATCCAAGCAACAACATGCCATCTGTAATTTTGTTCATCTGGTCTTGCTGTTTCTTGACATGCTTTGGAGGAATCAAATCACTCTATTATATGTACCAAAAGTATATAGCACTACCCCCTAAATTAATTAATGTTTACTTTTCACTCATGTTTTATTTCATTCATGTTTTATTTCACTCACAGATTGCTGAGGAGAGAGAGTGAGAGGAAAGGGTTACAGAAGAGGGGAAGGGAAGGTTAAGAGGTGATAGAAAGAAAGGGAAAGGAGGATAAAGGTATAGTTACTCTCTCTGTTACACTGTTAACAAAAATATATACTGTTAATGAAAATATATACAGTACTGTTAGAAAATAGGCACTGTTCACAAAATTATAGACTGTCAACGAAAATATAATTATACTGTTTACAAAATTATATAGTGATAACAAAATTATAGTGTTAATAAAAATGATGAGAACTCCCAGCAGTCCAATTCACATTTCGGTAGGACGTGTATTATTTTTAAATATAAAACATA
Organism: Petrolisthes manimaculis; assembly: GCA_034508575.1. Taxonomy (NCBI): domain Eukaryota; kingdom Metazoa; phylum Arthropoda; class Malacostraca; order Decapoda; family Porcellanidae; genus Petrolisthes; species Petrolisthes manimaculis. The sequence continues at coordinate 62,010 of JAWZYT010004376.1, forward strand.
AATTAAGTTCTACTGAGTGTTGGTGGTAAATGTGGAGCAGCAGATTCTTACTAACTATTCCAAGCTATTATTTGGGTTAACCAGGTCCTGTTTCCTGTATGGCATACGTTGGGTTAACAAGGCAATCTAATGTACCTACAGTCATGGTCTAATGTACTGCAACCTGGTGAATAAAAGCGAGCTATTTGAGTGAATTTTATGAACCAATATTACAGAGACCAGGTATACTTTCGGTTCATTTTTCGAAGCCATCTCATTGGAAGGTGTTGCAGGAAGTAAAATTAAATAAAGAAGAAGCGAAATACCTTACTTTTGTCATTCTCAACATTCCTTAGTGAGTCCTTCAGTTCCGATAAAATAGAGGGATATAGATCCCTTCAAATAATGTCAGGATACATACAGTAGTCCCTTACTAACAAAAGGTCTCTGTTCCGTGGCAAAGTTTACCTAATATAAATTATGATGGTAGTACTGTGGTGGTAAATCTGGAGCAACTGATATTTAAACACTACTCCAAGCAACAGGACATCATTATTTTTGTCCATCTAGTCCTGTTCCGTGACATACTTAGGTGGAATTAGAAGCCCTCCAATTCGCCCAAAATAAAATAGTGTTCACCATACTAATTAACTCCTCCGTGATGGTACTGGTGATGGTGATGGTAGTGTTGGCTGACCACATGCTGACTGAAGACAAACCCACACCAACAGGACAACAAGAGGATCGATGCTGCTGAGAGATTCGTTCATGGCGGCTGTGGTGGCGGCGACGGTGGTTTTGATGGTGGTGATGGTGATGGAGGAGGAGGTGGTGGTGATACTGGTGATGGCGGTGAGGGTAACGGTGGTTTTGGTGGTGGTGATGGTGATGGAGGAGGAGGTGGTGGTGATACTGGTGATGGCGGTGAGGGTAACGGTGGTTTCGGTGGAGGTATGTATGTGTTTAGACGCTATTCATTCACATGTATTGTACAGAATGTCCACAGAAATTCACACACAGACCTTGTGAATAAAGAGGTCAGAATTGTGGAAGTACTTCAATGAATAATATACCAAATAACTCGGTGATTTGCCAAACGACAAACCTATCATAATATTGTGTTGCGGTTACATAAACTTATTTTTTTGATATGTTGTAAACCCTAAAAAAAACCCAGCGTGTTTACGAATTTTTGTGGGAAATAATCCAAGACCCATTGAATTAGGTTAGATCATAAAGAGGTCAGATTAGGTTAGGTTAGATCATAAAGAGGTCAGATTAGGTTAGGTTAGATCATAAAGAGGTCAGATTAGGTTAGGTTAGATCATAAAGAGGTCAGATTAGGTTAGGTTAGATCATAAAGAGGTCAGATTAGGTTAGGTTAGATCATAAAGAGGTCAGATTAGGTTAGGTTAGATCATAAAGAGGTCAGATTAGGTTAGGTTAGATCATAAAGAGGTCAGATTAGGTTAGGTTAGATCATAAAGAGGTCAGATTAGGTTAGGTTAGATCATAAAGAGGTCAGATTAGGTTAGGTTAGATCATAAAGAGGTCAGATTAGGTTAGGTTAGATCATAAAGAGGTCAGATTAGGTTAGGTTAGATCATAAAGAGGTCAGATTAGGTTAGGTTAGATCATAAAGAGGTCAGATTAGGTTAGGTTAGATCATAAAGAGGTCAGATTAGGTTAGGTTAGATCATAAAGAGGTCAGATTAGGTTAGGTTAGATCATAAAGAGGTCAGATTAGGTTAGGTTAGATCATAAAGAGGTCAGATTAGGTTAGGTTAGATCATAAAGAGGTCAGATTAGGTTAGGTTAGATCATAAAGAGGTCAGATTAGGTTAGGTTAGATCATAAAGAGGTCAGATTAGGTTAGGTTAGATCATAAAGAGGTCAGATTAGGTTAGGTTAGATCATAAAGAGGTCAGATTAGGTTAGGTTAGATCATAAAGAGGTCAGATTAGGTTAGGTTAGATCATAAAGAGGTCAGATTAGGTTAGGTTAGATCATAAAGAGGTCAGATTAGGTTAGGTTAGATCATAAAGAGGTCAGATTAGGTTAGGTTAGATCATAAAGAGGTCAGATTAGGTTAGGTTAGATCATAAAGAGGTCAGATTAGATTAAAGAAGGCCAGAAATAATGTACCACGAGGGAGAAGGAGATAGAGAACGGAAGCAAACAACACCAAGGAGAAAACAAGAAAAAAAAAAAAAGAACATGAAGGAAAACCCTTCAAAAGCTCCGGCTCATAATAATTCAAGTGAAATAATAAAATATCCATATGTAAAGGTCTCAAAAATATTAATTATGTTTTATCTGGATTTTCTTATTCATATGGTTATATTGAAATTTTGAAAATGAACCCTTTTTATTGAGGGTGAACCCCTCGGTTGAACCTCTTAAATATTGGTTGAACCCCTTTTAAGAAGTGGTCATCCCAAGAAAATAAAATGATAATAATAATAAATGATTCAATGTCGGTAAAAGAAAATAGATGGGAGGAAGAGAGTGAGAGAGAGAGAGTGAGTGAGTTGAACCCCTTTTAAGAAGTGGTCGCCCCAAGAAGAACAAAAACAATAATTCGGATAAAACCTAGAGCTCTCGGTTTAGGTCGGAGCTAAAAAGAGGAAAGGATGAATCGGGTTCAAAGGGGCACCAAAACCCCCTCTATACAAAACCATAATATCATCATCCTATGAAAACGTTAAACATTATAAAGATAAATTATAGTCAGCCATTTATCTGAGTTATTCATGTGTATTAAGAAATAATAATAGTAATATATTATTTCCACCACTGTACATTTTACTTTCTTATTTTTTCGTTTTATTTCTGGTTCAGCGAGATGTTGACCTGATAAGCCTGGATGTCTTACTTGATATAACAGTAAATGGATTCATGCAAACCCACTTACTTACTTTATCTCTCTCTCTCATTCTTCTTCTTGTCGCATTCTCTCTCTCTCCTGTCTCACTTTTTGTTATCATTCTCTCTCTCTCTTGTCTAATTTTTCCTCATTTCTCTCTCAATCTTCAAATAACTATTATCCTGAGCAATAAATCTGTCCTCAATGACATGATAATAACTTTTAACCGACAAATCTTGATAAAACTTTAACCCTAGTAATCTCCACAACTATTTGTAGGGACTATAAGCATGTATAACAGAAGGAAATATACATATTCTTCTGTAATACATACTTATAATCCCTACAAACAACTATGGACATTAATATATTTAATGTTGTATCAATAGTTGTCGCAGTACCTTTTTTTGGCAACTGTACCTATGCTATAGTCTATTTATGTTGGGGTTTCAAATCACTAGCTGCCTGCTGACCGATTCTATAAAGTCGTTGGCAACCATGAATGAATAAACACTTACCAACCATTGATATTCTAACTTATTACTGAACATTACACTGATAAATATATACAGCCCACCCATGCACCCCTCAACCTCCACTCTCCCATAGCCAGCTAGGGATTACTGTACAATTGCCAGCACTTATAACATGTACAGGAGAAAGGGACTGACAACGCTGCCTGTATCAGTTATAAGTGTTGGCAACTGTACATACATTCATTCAACTGATTTCTGACACAGTTAGGGGGTGTCTGTAGCCTTCCAATTTTCCAACAAGACAGTCTGGTTTAGAGTTCCCATGGTCTGGCGTTAACCAAAATACACACACACTCTTCAGGAGGTAATGTTTCAGGGGTGACAAATTTGAGGCTATCAAATGATTCCTCCAATCTACCACTAAACAACAACAGGCTATATATATGCTACTTACATTACCCGGTATGATCTGTTTCCTCGCAGTGGTTAGGGCAAGCAGTGGAACTCATTCTTGTGTCATTAGGGTACCAATAATAATAATAATAATAATAAAAATGATAATAATAATGGCAACTGCTCCATCGCATTGACTAACAAATGTAACACATCTGCATAATCAACTTCTGTTCTGGACCCAAAGTTTGCAGTTCCATTGTTGTAAGTAATTAACATCACTCACTCAAAGATCACCTCCAGTTTTCTGTACAATTACCTGCTCTCGTATTCCTGAAGAAAGATGGCTAAAAAGAATGAGTGTTGCTGTTGTTGGCCTTTTGTTGTTGTTACAGCCACTAGCCATCCATAATAAATAAATACCCAGTTGGTCTTATGCATGCATGCTTCGAATATCTTGATGATGGAGTATTAATTAAAAACCTGCTCCAGCAAATATGAAATAGAATAAAGCGTTGTATATGAACAGAAAAGACCCCCTCAGTGTTATACTATATAGGGTGTGTGTATCGTGTACTGTAATTGAACATAAAAGACCCCCTCAGTGTTATAATAAATAGGGTGTGTGTATCATGTACTGTAATTGAACAGAACAAACCCCCTCAGTGGTACTAAATAGGAGGTCTGTATTGTTGCATAGGTTGGGGGAAATCATAGACAAAAGAATCACCTCGTAAGTAAATGGTTCTCAGGGAAATTCTAAAGGTTTGTACTGCACTCCATCATACAGTACACGTCGTGGTTGATGAGATTATGGAGGTTTATATATACAGTAGGCCTATAATTATATAGCATATGCACTTTTGATATATGGAGCACCTTAATTTGTCCACAGTATATCAGGAAACAAAACCGATGAATTACTGTAGGTGTCCTGTTGCATGGTATAGTTGGGAACAGGGTTTATTCTAAGGAAAATTTACAAGTGCACAAACTCTGATGCGAGGCCCGAACGACCTAAGCTAGTGGTTCACAAACCACTTGTGGTTTCACATCTAATGTAAATACGTTTGATAATCCTCGCTGTTTAAAATATAATTTGTGATGTGAAATGTGGTATTCTATGTCATATATTATGATTTAAGTGATATGTATGATTGCATTATATGGTAAGGTTAATGAAAATAAAAATATGTTCTGGTCAGCTCTCAGTGACTTCTATTGTGGTTCCTTCCTAGTTTAGGACACCCTAACCATGCAAATTCAAACAAAGTACAAATTTACAACTGCACAAATCTGGATTTACAATTGCACATTTTGAATTTACAACTGCACAAAAGGGGTACAACTGCACGTTAGAATAAACCCTGGTTGGGAAGAATGATAATTTACCACCAACAATATACTACATAATATCCCCTTTAATTTAACACGCCAACTGTTGTTAATTTCGGCACCATCTAAATTATCATCCAATCAGACGCCTTTCTCTCGTCATGACATCACCTCCTATTGACCAATCACACTCTTCCAAAGGTATGACGTCATAGCGTCGTTCACTCCAACGTATACGATTACACCCATTATTATTATTATGCATAGTAATATTAATATTGATTATTATAATACGTTATTATTATTATACATAAATATCAGCCAAAGAAGTGCACTCTCGAGCATAATGTCTGATCCATGGAGGTCTGATACAATTTTTTTTAGAATTTGCCGCCCTGACGTATCTGGCATCTGTTGCATGCGCCACAGACCCAGAGTTGCCAATTGATCAATTTTGGAGCTAGATTCGGTACTTTATAGAACAATATATCTCTTACAATTTGGCTTTAGTCCCATTTGACAGCTGCTTTTCTGTGTTTTTGTTGTGCATTTCTTGGTGGTTTTAATTATTTCAGAGTCGTGGCATAATAAAGAGTAATAAATAAATAACAATCAGCGCCTTAAGAAAATTCCAGTTGGCAACTTGGTGCAAATTGCCAGGAGATTGAATAATCCCACAAAGATAAAGGACTTCAATGTTCCATGATGTTGGGTTTAATCAAAGGGAGAGACAACACAAGACAGACCTTAGTTACCATCATTATTTCACGAAATAAATGAGGTACAGTAACGAGCACTAATAACTATATAGGTTTGCTTGGAATACCTCGAGACAATAAATAAATGCGTATTAAGATCTCCATTGGAATTACAGTACATCGTTGGTGAATTGGACTGTTCAAAGTTTCAACTAAAGCTGTATACCTTAGTACTCGAAACTGTATAATGGAAAAAATGACAGCTGTCGTAAAGGAGTGCAAATGTTTTTATATTAGTTATTTTTTCACGACGAGGATAAGCGCGAGTCATTAGTTAATCGGAATATGACGTCATGACACAAGGGAAACTCGTGAGTCGTGAGAGGCTCATATTTCACATAGTCATAATTTTCGCTTCAACTTAATTTTTAGTTCATTTTTTATAGGACTGACACATTTTTTACTATAATGTTAATCCTCTACCATTATTCTGTTTGTAACCAAAGAACCAAATAAGTATTTAATGAAATTAATGAGGTATGAAGAAATAAATAATCACTTCTGCCGTGAATAAGTGCAATGTATTATAACAATAAAAGCAAGCTATGACGTCATACCTTTCGGAGTGTGATTGGTTAATAGGAGGTGACGTCATGACGAGAGAAAGACGCCTGATTGGCTGATATTTTAGATGGTGCCGAAATTAACAACAGTTTCGGAATATGCCAACAGGCCACCATTATTTTTGTTCATTTAGGACTGTTTCCTGCCATACTTTAATTAAGGGGGTGCGGGAGTAGGGGACAAGCTTGGGTGGGACTGGGGGGGTGCAGGAATAGGGTGACAAGATTGGGGTGTGTAGAAAGCCTGTCCCCTATTCCAGCACCACCCTTACTCCCCTCCCAAGTCTGTCCCCCTACTCCCACAACCCCCACAACCCCTTCAGTGGAGTAACCAATTCTGGGCCATCAGAAGGTTACTACTGATTCCTACATACCATACCAGGAAACAGAACCCTTCCATAGGAAATTATACAGGGGATGTGTTTTATAGATGAATTTGGAGGCCTAATTTGACTTCAAAATGACCACAAAAGAATTACCACTTTAAGATGGTAATTGTATTTTGGTACCTATATAGGAGTGCCTTGATTCCTCCAAAGTACAGTATGCCATGAAACAGAACAGGACCAGAAGAATAAAAATAATAGTGTTCTGTTACTTGGAATAGTTTGAAGGAATCATTTGCTCCAGATTTACTAACACCAAACTTTCCCCTTTAATTAAGAAGTGGTTCCCAATCTGAGAGCCATGGTTCCCTGTAGACTCGTAGATCTATATAGCAACAAACCCTTCATTCGTTTTCTTTCCTCTTCTCTTTCTTTCTTTTATCTTTATTTCTTTTCTTCGTTTATTCCCTACCTTCCTTCTAATGTGTAAGGGGCGATGAGATGAGATTCAACAAATGAAAAACACAAATTTCATTATTATTACTCAACAAAAGATAAAGTAACCATTGGAATAGATAAGATTACAAGTATGGTCCGAGTAGTTTTGTATGAAAGAGTGTGTAACAACGAGAACAAGTTTGGGAACCATGCACTGTTTTAAAAGGAGATTCTCATGTTGGGAAATTGGAAGTCTACTTGATAATTATCTCCTAACCACTATGCCAGATAATAGACTCCCTTATTGGTACTAATAAAGGATCTGTTTGGAGGAATCATAGACTTTCCATTTCACCAACAAAGGAATCAAGGCATTTCAATGTACTGTTTACTGTATGATATACCCTCTTAAATAATGTAATAAAATGTATCTATGCCAACAGGGTTTAGAAATTTATCCAAACTTTTCCACGACCCGGTGGTAAAGTATATACGTGATAGAAGTATATATAATTGTATAAAATAAGTAAATTATATGATAAAGTATAAAATAAAGGAAAAGGTAATAGTATAAGTTATAGCATAAGTTAAATGATAAGTTGAAGGATAAGATATAGTATAAGATATATTAAATAACATAGTATAAGATATAATATGTAATACAGTATAGTGTGTAACATTGTATATAATATAGTATAAATTATCAATAACAACCATGTATGAAATATACAGCACAAGAAGTTTGTGAAGTGCGTTTGCGTGCATCACGTATGTGTGGGTCCTGCGTTTGCGTGGAGGGGGACCGTGTCTGTATATATACATAAGAGGAAGCCAAGGTGGAGTGTTAAGCAGTTTCCACACACACACACAGAGAGAGAGAGAGAGAGAGAGAGAGAGAGAGAGAGAGAGAGAGAGAGAGAGAGAGAGGTATGTTAAGTCAGCAGTGGGCGAGTTATTTCCGTCTCTTTGCCACTTGTGTTGCTGACCATGACATTTGTGGGGATCAACAAGTCTGTGGTGAGGTCAATGATTCAGTGTCGCTGATTCTCTGTGCTCAATGTACACTTGACAAAGCAGCAAATGCTGTGCTGCCAAAGTGGATGAAAAATAAAGTCAATAATTGGAGTTAGTAAAAGTCAATAATTTCCAAGCAAAATTTTTGTATGTAATCAATGTAAATAACTGTATTACACAACCAAGTAAGTACAAAATATTCAGTTAACACTTAACAACAAAAGAGAGAGCTATTTATGAGCCTCCCCGTGAGAGGCCCTTAACATACCAGATTGTCTTATAGGCTTCCTTACTGCTGCTACTATTATTATACAACCTGAGAACATCATCACTACATCTTACTCGTCTTAAACATCATCACTACACCCTACTCTTCTTAAACATCATCACTACACCCTCCTCTTCTTAAACATCGAGGTATTTCAAGATTAAAGGGTGAAGGTAATACAGTACAGTGTTTGCTGTTGGTGATAAATCTGCTGGAGCAACTCACACCCGTAGTTTTAAAACATTTGAGGGCCCTTACTGGTGCTCTATAAACCCTCCAAACTACTCCAGGCAACAGATTCCCTATTCCCGCACCCCCCCAAGCCTGTCCCCTACTCCCACACCCCCTTACTGGAGCTCTATGAACCCTCCAAACTACTCCAGGCAACAGATTCCCTATTCGAAACACTGAAGCGTTTTGTGGCCTGGATTATTTGGAGGGTTCATAGAGCTCCAGTAAGGGCCCTCAAATGTTTTAAAACGACGGGTGTGATTCCTGACAACTATTCAAGACAACAACCCGCCATGTTACTATTTTCATTAATTAATCTGGTTCTGTTTCCTGGCATAGTTTGGAGGAATCAGTTGCTTCAGATTTACCACCAACACTGTAATATATCCTTAATTAAAAATACCCTGTGATAGTGTGTATATAAATTGAAGGTTTTTGATTCCTACCTCCAATTTTCTGACTACATCACAGGGTTTCTTAAGGGGGGGTGGGAATTGGGGGACAGGTTTGGGGTTGGGGGGTGCGGGAGTAGGGGGACAGGCTTGGGGTGGGTGGGGGGAAGGGGTAGAAAGCTTGTCCCCTATTCCCGCACCCCCCCCTAACCCCCCAAGCCTGTCTCCCTACTCCCGCACCCCCCAAAAAAACCCAAGCCTGTCCCCTACTCCCACACACCCTTAATTAATATATATATAGTACCTTGTTTGTGTAATGATGGGGTGGTAGGCAAGAATATCCATGGTGCAGACGATGGCACAGTACTAATACGACACAATGGCTCCCTTATGTAGTCATCGTACCGTTATCACACCATCGTACGTCACCATCATCAATAGTATTAATTACATACAGTACAGTCCCTAATTATAATGCTTGTTTATTTTAAGGGGATATAATCCATTTGGTACATTGCATCGTCTTGATTCCTCCAAAGTATGTCTGGAAACAGAACCAGATTAACCAAAATAATGGTAGTCTGTTGCTAGGAAGACTTTGGAGGGATTATTTGCTCCAGATTTACCACCAACATTTAATGAACATGGAATACCAGTCTAAGTACAGGTTGCTGTCTGGCGGCGGGAATAAAAAACCTCATTTTAGACTGAACGTGGAATAAACGCCATTTAAAACTGGTTATGGAATAAACGATATGTCATTTTCAACTAAACGAGGAATATATATATATATATATATATATATATATATATATATATATATATATATATATATATATATATATATATATATATATATATATATATATATATATATATATATATTTCAGCTGGTCATGGAATAATCGTTATTTTCAACTCATCATTTACATTTAATTAATATTAATCTCAACAAGTACTATGGTGCTCAACAGTTCGTTCCCTCAGCCAGCCACATTACAACTAAAACATTTCCATTTGGTTGGAACGACTAAACAATCACTATGGGATTATAATGATGAACTATGTTGTTTTGTCATACGTTGGAACCACAGTGAATTCAGTCATATTGTAGGTAGGGGCCTATCTGAAGGAGCCAACTTTTGTACACCATATTACAGGAGGCTGTCGGCTTAATTAAGAGGACAACATAATGGTTTTCCTGAACTCCAAGATGCTGGTGGACTTGGCTCGGGCAAGGATAGTGAAGCTGTGGATTATCGGGATGCCAGCCAGGATCATTTCCCTTCACACAGGAGCCAGCGTCTCCACCGTGTATCGCTGGGTTCGTCGCTGGCAAAGGAAAGACATTGCCAACAACAACAACACCAATAGCAGCAACAACAACAACAAAGGCACTCGACGGGGCAGACCGCGTGAAACTCTTCGTCGTGATATGCTTCCAAATATTCTCTTAAATCAACTTATTCTTCGAGACCTGCCGCCCCTGCCTATGGTGGTTCCCTTCCTTTATGACATGACACCTCTTTCTGCATTTCACCCGAGCCAACCTCCACCCAAGTTTGTCACGATAAACACCAATTGACTCTCTCTTTCCTTTCTTCATGATGTGCTTCCTTCCACCTTCACTTTAGCGACACTCGACAACACGATACTCTGTTTGCCTATAGTCGCTGTCCTTGTTATATTTTGTTAAGATATGCTATGATGCTATGTATAATAATGATAATACATAAATAAATATATCTATATACATAAATACTGTATATGAAATTGCTTTCTTTCCATATATGCGGGCTTATGAGTCATAGGTAAGAAAAAACCTTTGTGATGTTTACGATGACGTGGCAACGCTACGATGAAACTGTAGTGTGGTTATGGAGTCATTGGTACCGTACCACTCTAAATTATTCAGAGAGAGAGAGAGAGAGAGAGAGAGAGAGAGAGAGAGAGAGAGAGAGAGTGGGGGAGTACTTTTTTCTACACCTGTACACATTTTTTCAGGCAATGCATTGGATGGGTCTTCTCTCACTCTCGTCACTGGTCGTAGTGTCGTGGGTAACAGCATATAAGAAGATGACACCAGTAAGCCAGGTGGTCGAGGTGGTAGAGGAAGAGGAGGGAACAATACATGGGATAGTGTGGAGGAGAACGATGGAGATAAAGGAGGAGAATATGAAAGATGCTGTGGGTGTAATGGTGAAGGAGGCGGTGAAGGAGGAGGAGGAGGAGGAAGAAGAGGGACCAGTGAGGAGTGAGGAGATGGTGAATGCTGTAGGTGTAATGGTGAAGGAGGCGGTGAAGGAGGAGGAGGAGGAGGAAGAAGAGGGACCAGTGAGGAGTGAGGAGATGGTGAATGCTGTAGGTGTAATGGTGGGACAGATAGTTGAAGACAAACTACAAGGGTGTCATATCATGTTCCTATCATCATCATCATCACCAGCTGTTCATTCACCCATTGTTAATTCTATACTAAGGTAAGATGATATATAAACAAATACATATTGTTAATAGTTCACATAGAAACACCCATTACTACAAGCAGCAACTCACTATTTAAGGGGAGAGTATACTTTTGATAGGTTGGAGTCCCTCGATTCCTCCAAACTATGCCAGGAAACAGACCCAGATGAAGAAATATAATGGTATCCTGTTGCCCTGAATAGTTTGGAGGAATCATTTACTCCAGATTTACCAACAGTGTACTCTCCCCTTAATACAATAAAATCACATTATATCCCGAAAACTGAAGTCAGCAATTAGTTTGAGTTATGCATCAAAACAAACCTATGTCCATTGTTTGTACTGTACTTCTATATTGGCAGACACACTACTGCTAAGACAAGGAGCAGCTTGGTGGTGGTGACAGTAACTAGTGGACAGCAACAGGACTTAGAACAGAGTATGTGGGGTAATACATTCACCACGTGCAGAGCCATTATTATGTACTTCACTGACCATGACAACAACAACAATAACACTGAACTCGTTTTTGGGTGAGTACAGGAACACCCAAAATGTGTCGCCATGCTTAATAATTAATAAGGGTAAGACTTTACAGTATTCTGGTCAATTGTAGAGCCTATAGATTCCTCCAAAGTATGCCAAGTAACAGGACCAGATTAACAAATACAATGGTGGCCTATTGTCTGGAATACACTGGAGGAATCCGTTGCTCTAGATTTACCAACACTGTACTATCTCCTTTTAATTAAGGGTGTTTGTAGCATACTTTGGGCGGTCATTTGTCGTCTCAATATCCCTTCAGGGGAGATTCTTTTTGGTGGTGAATTTGAAGTTTTCTGATTTCCCCAAACAACAATACCACAGAATAGATCCCTTACTATAGTCTGTTCAAAACTTGTGTTCCGCTGGCCTCTTATGCTTAGATAGATAGAAATAGATAGATAAATAGAGAGACAGATAAGAGATAGATAGAAATAGAGACAGATAGAGATAGATATAAAGATATAGATAGAAATAGATATAAAGATATAGATAGAAATAGAGACAGATAGATAGAGGAAAATGGAACACAACTTTTGAACAGACTATAGTACCATTGAAGGCGTCAGGTTAGGTCAGGTAACTGCATGTACTATTTAATAATGTTCCATGCAGCTCCCTGGAACGTGCTGGACTCTGGAAGCTTCCAGAGACTCGTGTGGTGATGGTGGGTCCAAAGAATGGTATGGAAGGCCGGCTATTCCAGTCCAGCCTCCGTAACACCATCAACTGTATCTATCTCCACCTCACCCTAACAACAACAACACCAACAACACCTTCAACACACACTCACATGAAGCAAGGCAGGTTAAAGGGAGTACTCAGTGTATTTATTATTATAGTACAGTGTTGTGTTGTTGTTGTTGTTGGTGTTGTTGGTGGTACTGTACTGTATACATCTGGAGTAATTGATTCCTCTAAACTATTCCATACAACAACAGCTACGATACCATTATATCTATTCATTCATTGGTTCCGTTTCATGATATACTTTGGAGGAATCAAGACGCTCTAATCAGTATCAATAGTTTACCATATCCCCTTAAAATTGTACTTACCTTGTTCTGTAATATTCTGTATGACTATAAACTCCAGCAGAAATATACTGATGCCATCCAAACAATAGATATATAAATATCATCCTGAACTTGGTAGTGGTAAAGTCATGGTCTAATGTACTGCAACCTGGTGAATAAAAGCGAGCTATTTGAGTTAATTTTATGAACCAAAATTGCACACACCAACAGCTATAGTTTCGGATCATTTTTCGAAGCCATCTTATTGGAAGGTGTTGCAGTACATTAGACCATGACTTTACCATAATTTTACACTATTATATCATCGTATAATAGAGGCTGAGCACACGACAGAATGCATTAAAAAAACAAAATTATCCCAGTGTCCTTGGATCATCTTTCTTCGTCTAGATGACCTTCTTCTGTGGTCTCATCTGGGTCACATACATACATACAGATATATTCATATTATACTAATTCCGCTGACGAGTGAATGACAGTCTAAGAGTACGATTGCTACTGCCATTCATGTTTCAGTTTTTACAGTTAATAATTACTCACGTGGCCAGGTGTGGATGAGAGGGTGTGTATGGTGGAGTGTATTATTACTCACGTGTACAGGTGTGGATGAGAGGGTGTGTATGGTGGAGTGTATTATTACTCGTCTGTACAGGTGTGGATGAGAGGGTGTGTATGGTGGAGTGTATTATTACTCGTCTGTACAGGTGTGGATGAGAGGGTGTGTATGGTGGAGTGTATTATTACTCACGTGTACAGGTGTGGATGAGAGGGTGTGTATGGTGGAGTGTATTATTACTCGTCTGTACAGGTGTGGATGAGAGGGTGTGTATGGTGGAGTGTATTATTACTCACGTGTACAGGTGTGGATGAGAGGGTGTGTATGGTGGAGTGTATTATTACTCGTCTGTACAGGTGTGGATGAGAGGGTGTGTATGGTGGAGTGTATTATTACTCGTCTGTACAGGTGTGGATGAGAGGGTGTGTATGGTGGAGTGTATTATTACTCGTCTGTACAGGTGTGGATGAGAGGGTGTGTATGGTGGAGTGTATTATTACTCGTCTGTACAGGTGTGGATGAGAGGGTGTGTATGGTGGAGTGTATTATTACTCGTCTGTACAGGTGTGGATGAGAGGGTGTGTATGGTGGAGTGTATTATTACTCGTCTGTACAGGTGTGGATGAGAGGGTGTGTATGGTGGAGTGTATTATTACTCGTCTGTACTGGTGTGGATGAGAGGGTATGTATGGTGGAGTGTATTATTACTCGTCTGTACTGGTGTGGATGAGAGGGTGTGTATGGTGGAGTGTATTATTACTCGTCTGTACAGGTGTGGATGAGAGGGTGTGTATGGTGGAGTGTATTATTACTCGTCTGTACTGGTGTGGATGAGAGGGTGTGTATGGTGGAGTGTATTATTACTCGTCTGTACTGGTGTGGATGAGAGGGTGTGTATGGTGGAGTGTATTATTACTCGTCTGTACTGGTGTGGATGAGAGGGTGTGTATGGTGGAGTGTATTATTACTCGTCTGTACAGGTGTGGATGAGAGGGTGTGTATGGTGGAGTGTATTATTACTCGTCTGTACAGGTGTGGATGAGAGGGTGTGTATGGTGGAGTGTATTATTACTCGTCTGTACTGGTGTGGATGAGAGGGTGTGTATGGTGGAGTGTATTATTACTCGTCTGTACAGGTGTGGATGAGAGGGTGTTGGTATATCGTCGGTGTCTGTACTGTAATACACATGGTCAGCCTGGGCTACAACTTCTCTTCCAGTGGAATCTCACTGAGCTTCATCTCGACCGTCTCAGCCAGTACCCTTACCTCTTGAATGGTCAGTGTTGAGGTGTGTAGTTGGCGGTAAAAGTCCTGCATCCAAGATATTAAGGACAGTATGGAAATATAAGCTTCACAGGACCGTAAACTGAAAACAACAACAACGGAGAAGTGTATGACTTTGTCCCCTGGACATTATCATTTAGTTTAGGAAAATAGGTTTATTTGATTATTATCCTTTATGAGTAACACGACAGGACTTTTGCCGCCGACTTTACTATGAATAATAATATATTATGGCAGAGTGAATTGAAGCTTCATAGGTTGGATCCCACATCCGTCATTGGTGTTACTTAATAATAAATAAGCCTGGTGGTCCCTTATAGCCTATCATTTCCTTCGTGTTTGCTGTTCCACCAGTCTATCACTTTCTCCCTTGTTCTACATGGGCTCTCAGGCCTAGAGAGGTCTTCTTTTATACTCAGATTTAATATAATTTCTTTAAGGACCCTTGATCGTGTATGAAAATTGGAGGCTTCTGATTCCACCTAACCATGCCACGAAACAGACTCCTTCCATATAGTTGGTGTTTCGTGGCAATATTTAAAGGACCCTTATATCTCCAATTTTCTGACTACATCACAGGGTCCTTAAGGATATATATTTGCACTTGTTAGGAAGACCTGAGTAAATCCCTGTTTTGCAGATCCACTGAGTGACTTGAAGGGACACACATTCCGCGTTGCCACCATCTCTTACTTCCCTTATATTGATTACAAGAGAGACAATGAAGAACCAGGCACCACCGTCACTCCCCTCGATTCAGTCAACGTCAGAATTCTCGATGCTCTCGCTAATTCTCTCAATTTCACGTAAGTTAAAGAAAGGGATATTGTTTTGTTGGTGCACTGGGAGGTCTATTATCATCTATACCCAGATTCCCTGTTATAGTAGCATTGTAGGTGGCTGTGTTCTGGCTGGCAGAGTTAGGAGGTAGTATACTCTGTTCAAAACTTGTGTTCCGCTGGCCTCTTATGCTTAGATAGATAGATAGAAATAGATAGATAGATAGATAGATAGAAATAGAGACAGATAGAGATAGATAGAAAGATATAGATAGAAAATAGATATAGATATAAAGATATAGATAGAAATAAAGACAAATAGATAGAGGAAAATGGAACACAAGTTTTGAACAGACTTACAGTAACCTTCCAATCTACCAACAAGAAGGAAATATTGTGTTGGTAAATCTGGAGCAACTGCATCCTCCAAACTATTCCAAGCAACAGAACACCATCAATTTTGCTCTTCTGGTCCTGTTGTTTCCTGGCATACTTTGGAGGAATCAAGGCACTCCAATGTAATAATAAAGAATTACCCTCTTAACTGTGTGTGGGAGTAGGGGACAGGCTTGGTTTTTTTTTGGGGGGTGCGAGAGTATGGAGACAGGCTTGGGGGGTTAGGGGGGGTGCGGGAATAGGGGACAAGCTTTCTACCCCCTCCACCCACCCACCCAAGCCTGTCCCTCTAATCCCGCACCCCCCAACCCCAAACCTGTCCCCCAATTCCCACACCCCCTTAATTAAGTGACTCCGTATATTGCCACTAGCGGTACTAACACCCGTAGTTTTAAAAAATTTGAGGGCCCTTACTGGAGCTCTATGAATTCTCCAAACTACTCCAGGCAACAGAACCCTCTCTCTCTCTCTCTCTCTCTCTCTCTCACACACACACACCCTTACTGGAGCTCTATGAATTCTCCAAACTACTCCAGGCAACAGATTCCCTATTCGAAACACTGAAGCGTTCTGTGGCCTGGATTATTTGGAGGGTTCATAGAGCTCCAGTAGGTCAGTCAGATTACAGACGTGAACGATTCCCAGTGACTGACACCAAAATAAAGGATTTAATTTATTATGACAAAATAATGTGATACTGATTCCGCCACACACTGCCAGGAAACATATACTATTCATAGTTTGTTAGTCTATACGAGTATGGGATTCGTTATGTAGTATATATAGTTTGGAGGAATCACAAGCACTCCTCCACAGACTTGATTCAGCTCCATGCATCAACAGGTGAACATTTCAGACGATATTATTAAGCCTATGTCCAGTGTCGGATCATATAAAAAAAAAAAAAAAAAAAAAAAAAAAAAATTACTTTTAAAAATAAATAAATACATGTATCCACCATTTCATTTTACACTCAGCTAGTCCCTCATTAATTAAAGACCACCAAATGTTTTGCTAGGCTTCTGTTATTCATTACCATGCTGACTAAATAAGTGATTTATCAAACCTGTGTTAAAAGGATAGTGATAAATTTAATTAATCTTACCTCGAGGTCCAACTGTAACAGATACGACATGAGAGAAGATCCATCAAGGTCATTTGGGAACCTTGAGACTGATGGGATGTACAGTGGTATGATGGGTCAACTACAGCGTGAGGAGGCCGACTTTTGTACCATGTTGGCCCCAACCCCAGGACGCCTTAAGGTAGTTGACTATCTGAGACTTACACCGTCAGACGCCTTTGTCATCGCCTCACTCAAGCCCAGCGTCCTGCCTGCCAATCTTGCTTTAGTTAGACCATTTTCACGTGGGTACTTTTTACTGTATTTACTTATTAAGGGACCCTGTGTCGTAGTCATAAAATTGGAGGTAAATGAGTCCTTCAAATATGGCCACGAAACACCACCTATAGGGAAGGAGCTTGTTTCGTGGCATGGTTAGGGGGAATCAGAAGCCTCCATTTTGTATACACGATCACAGGGTCCTTAAGGAGACTTGTTAGCAAATTAGATGGCTAATGATTCCTCCTACCTGTGCCAGAAAACAGACGTCATCAATGGTACTAATAGGAGATCTGTTTCGTGGTGTAGCCAACGTGGATTTTATTTAAAAACTACCAAGTTACCAACAAAAGAATTTGCCATTAAATTGGTTAATTGATTTTATAACCAACCTTCATGTTTGCAAGTTGTTGTTGTATTGTACTAAATAAAGGTTGTATATTCTGTGCATATGTATAGGCCACACACCATTCTTTAATAGGGTAATAGCACACACCATTCTTTTACTCCTCGCCTGTGTTTGGCTGTAGATTTAAGAGGGTAATAGCTTTGGACATATTATTTACAGGTAATGTATGGGTTTGTGTTATGGCATGTGTGGTTGGATGGGGCTTGGTGCTGTGGATGCTACAAGGGGTTTGGTCTGCTCTGACGGGACTACACACCATCACACTGGGCAAGGCTATTGAGTACAGCTGGAGCGTTATTCTGGAAAATAGTGCTAAAGATCCCTCTGTAAACATTTCAGGTCAGGTGAGAAAGTAATCTTGTTCAATTTTATTTAAAAAAATTCAAATTTTCGCTTCAAGTGTATTTGGGAGACATCTACAGTACATGCTCTCAGCCTAACATGCGTAACTGTGTACGTCTGTGCGTTGGTTTGTGTGAATGAATATTATGTGCGTATGTTCGAGAATGTATTTGTGTATGTCTGTTCATTCATTTATGTGTATCCATAAACTATCATCTATTTTCATCATAATTTTATAATGTAAATTTTCAGCCCTTTAATTGGCTGCCTTATCAAAATAATAAACCTTTTATTATTATTATTATTATTATTATTATTATTATTATTATTATTATTATTATTATTTTTACTATTATTATTATTATTATTATTATTATTATTATTATTATTATTATTATTATTATTATTATTATTATTATTATTATTATTATTATTATTATTATTATTATTATTATTATTATTATTATTATTCTTGCACCTCATTCTCATTTACACGATCAGATGATTATTTCAATTTTGATGGTTATCTACGGTATGCAGTCTAAGTGTTTGACATACTCTACAAGACTGAGATACATACAGATGAGTTTCTGGTTACAGAGTGAAGGAATCATTAGCTGTATAATGGGTTCATAACACACGACACCCTGAGCTATTATGCTATGGAAACTGGTGTAGGTTTTGGGTGGTATTATTAAACTACTTTTTCGAGGAAAAGTTCACTTAGTCACTCAGTTTCTATTAATTTGTAATACGAATTGAGTGACGAAGAGCTTTTTCGTTGAAGTAGAAGTTTAATAATTTTGACTCTTTGTGTCTCGTTGTCTCGCTGTTTTCAGATGTTGGTGGGTTGGTGGCTGGTGTTTTGTCTCGTCATTAGCACTGGGTTCAGCTCGTCTCTCATCTCCCACCTCACTGTCCAGGGCAGATCCCGAGCGCCAGAGAGCCTTGGTGATCTGGTGGAGCAGGAAGGCTGGACATGGGGAACAGAACCTTGGGCTTATAATGGTGCCACGTTAGAGTACTTCTCCAAACACACCGATACAATTGTGAAGCAAATACACACCAATATGCAAGTTAGTTGTATGCTTTGGTTAGATGAAAATAATATATACATATCATAGATGGAAATTACAGATAATAATGTTGAATAAAATATATATTATAGGCTACTCACAGTTTAATATATAATATATATTTTCACATGTTAATATAACAATAATTAATGAAAGCCTGCACACTGAAACTATCTATAATGTCAATATACAATTGAGGATAATAATAATAATAATCCACTATGAGGTGAACCATGTAGGATAAAGATTTGACAACTACCCTCTGTTTATTAGCTGAAAATCTTTCCAATAAGTAAGTTAAGTACCATCTTCATATTACTGCAAGCAACTATTTACTCTTCAAAGCAATAACAACCAATGACAACGGGAAAACATTAGTCAGCAACTTGATAATATCCAATGTGTTTGTTTACCTGGAGGAACTGAATAAGGAAGGAAGGAAGGAAGGGAGGGACACTTGGCCCGTCTACAATAATTACTAATGCACTATTTAAATATATATATTATTATTATAATATATAGTTGTGTCTAACACCTTTACATATTCTGTTACAGGTACTGGTGTTAGAAAAGGCTATGAATAAGGTTCTAGCTGGCGGGTTCTCCTTCGTTATTGTCAAGAACTACATTTTGGTCATCATTGCCTCCACGTACACAGACACATATGGTCAGAGTGCGGTGTATGTCAGTAAGAAGGAGTTCAGTGCTCTGGCTTGTTACGGATGGGGTATAAGGTCAGTTGAGGAGGGTAAGAGTACTGTTCTAAAACCAATTAAAATGTGGTTGGATGCAGTACCATCTTCAGAATGTTTACCTTCATTCCTCAGTGTAGCCTATATTGTCAATATTTTTGGAGAATCCTTTTTTAATCACGTACGTTGCTTTGAGTCGTATTATTAAACTACTTCGAGGAAAAGGAGTTTCGTCGCTAAATTCACATTGCAAAACTATACAAACTGAGCAACAAAGAGCTTTTTCCTCGAAGTAGTTAGATAAATTAACTGTTTACCTTCTGCAGGATGGGGGCGCCCTTCCTCAACCAGTTCATTACCCTGCACGCACATCTGGAGGACACGGGCATCATAGAAACCTGGACTAAGACCATCATGGCTGACAGGGTCAGTAGCAACAGAGAGAAGACTAAGTTGGACTCTAATACTCCACAACAACTTTCACTACAGGTATTGTTGCTTCCATAAGTAACGAACTCAGTGTCCGGAGAGTTTGAGGAAATATGGCAACACTGTGTTTGTTGACATGTACATACGTTCTCATGGTGGATACATAGCAGGAGTGAGTTCCGTTCATTCATTTACTATTACTACGAGTATACAAACACAGTGGTGCCACATTTGTCTCCATAAATTTCTCCTTGATTTATTCCTGCAGTGAATGGTGGGAGATTTTAGTTTTCCCTTTTTGTTTTAATTCTGCCAATGAAATTGGAGAAGTTATGTATCTCTGAATGTCCTTCCAGATATTGTGTAAACTTTCACGAATGTTTTAACTATAATAATAATAATAATAATAATAATAATAATAATAATAATAATAATACGGTAATAATATTAACAATAACTATTATTATTATTTTCTAATTCTCTAGCTTTAGATTATGTATACTCTGTCATGCCATCACTGTCACTGACAACCACACAAGCTAACCAGTGTTCGTATGGACTTGACTCCAACATATTGAGTTTTGTCCTGTAAACAATAATGAATGTTCCGCTCCACAGGATGACCAGAGACAGGTCGTGTTGAGTCTGAGTCACTTGCAGGGCGCCTTTTACCTGCTGGGTCTAGGTTGTGTTGCCGGAGCTCTCGGTCTAATGGCAGAGTTGTTTTTGTTGGTGGTGTAGCGGCCACATAATTATGTGCATGGCCACTCTATTTACCACACATATATGGCCACTCCTACAGCACCCAGTACACCACGCCACGCTCTCTGCGCCACCTCCCACATCAGCTACCTCTCTCACCCCTTGTGGCCACGGCAGGCAGGACTCTCCAGCTACTTGTTCCCTCTATAACTTGTTCCCTCGCTATGGTGTCCTGGATCCAAATTTTTTCCCCACCCACTTCCGGCAAATGGTACGTGTGGCATCACTGTACTGGGTGACGTTTGGCACCACCGCATTAAAAATGTTCTCACCATTCAACGATTGTTTTTACTTTCTGATTAGTTATCCACGGAACATTGTCAAGCAGTACACTGTGAAAACGGGAATGGAAGAAACAGAAAAATGTGCAAATAAAAATATGCATTGCACATTCATCCTAAATAATTCTGTGGACTCCTGTAAAGTTCCATTATTTTAAAACTCTAGTTTGTGTTGAAATACCGGGAGTCTTGTGTGACTATATCGTTCATTTTTAATATAATAGAGACTCACTTTAGTACTTCCAGGCCAGTTAGGAAGGTATAGCTATTCTAGGCCATAGCTATGTAGGTTACGGTGATCAAAATTATTACTCAGCGTCCAGTTTGGGGAAAATTTATTGAATACAAAACGGATTTTACAATTCTGATAATGGGCGGGAATGATATTAACGTCGACACAAAACCCAATGAACTGGTAGGGCAGGAAACTACCCTTGTTTGTGGAAGATTAAGTCAAAGGAATACAGTGACAGAGAGAGGCAAAGGCATCGCCGCAGCAGCATATAGTTTACTTATAGAGAAACTTAAGCAGAAGGATACATTGGCAAATAGAGAGACAGTGACAAAGAAGATAAATGCGATGAGGAGCTCACTGCCTCACGTAGATCTGGTGCTGCAGCAGATGACATATACCAACCACGGTTATGGTATTATAATTTACTGCTGTTCCTGCAAGATCAAGGAGTTGGTCGTGATTCTGTGACAAACGTCAATGAGGTGAGTTTGATTTGTTGTCTTGATTCGTTATGGATAAAGAATTGGTGATAAACCCCTTAATACTCGTATAACAACAAAGAGAAATCAAAGTGACTACTGTCGGTCACTTGATTTGTATCTCTAGATTATTCGTGTGTCTACAAACTCGTCACAAAAGATGTTAAGAATGTGCAACTAATATACGTTTCAGCGCCGGACAGACGCTGTTTTTCGTAAATATCTCCTAAATGAATCTTTGTATAAGTATAATATTTCAGCACACTACTTTTAACATCCGGGCGTAATTTATGGCTGACATACCATATAGATCTTGGGCGGAGCTAAAGAGAACAGTGTAAACGATCGAGTAGGGACAGAAAAGATGTATGGGGATATTTATGTACTCGATTATTGAACCAGTGACCAATTTCTAAAAGTGGTATACACATCTAACCATCACGGACCACAATATAAATTATTCACTCTACCACAACACAGAACTTGTACAGCCACAATCAAATATCCACCGACACTTTCCTTCCATCATAGTAAATATCTTGGTAATAAAGAACAGCACGTGTATGATTTTGTAGCACCTCATAATAATGAATGAGGAGGTTGAGTTGACGTAAGATGTTGTTGTATGATTATAATTAGATGCTAATTTATTTTCATGATGGAAGGAATTAAGGTGTCGGTGGTTATTTGATTGTGGCTGTACCAATCTATAATATTTGTTCACTACTAGACAAAGGGCTTTCCCAATTCAGTATATTCATAGGCGCTTTCTTAATACACTTTTTGTATACTGGAGCTCCCCCACTGGTCCAAAACATGCCAGAATACAGGACCAAATGAACAAATGTAATGCTGATCTGTTACCTGAATGAGTTTAGAGGAATACTTTGTTCTGGATCAATTTACCAACACTGACTGGACTCTCCTCTTTTAAGGACCCTGTCTGTGTTGGTGTAGGGAAATAATATTGAAGTTGTAGTGAATATCAAGCACCTTGACTCATTTTCCATCTCACCTCTCTGACTTTCACGTATCTTTAATTTCACCTTATTTCCCGCAGCTTAGTTTACTTCTCTTGAGGGGGTGCGGGAATAGGGGGACAGGCTTGGGAGTTTAGGGGGGTGCGGGAGTAGGGGACAGGCTTGGGGGAGGGGCTTTGGCAGGTGCGAAAGTAGAGGGACAGGCTTGGGGGAGGGATTAGGGGGGGGTGCCTGAATTGAGGACAGGCTTTCTGTTCCCTACTCCCGCACTCCCTTAATTAATACACTCGACATGAACAATTTATATTTGTTGTTAGTTCATCTCGGTGATACGAAACTGGAGTAAGATGATAAGGTAAGTGACCACGAAGCTGGAGACCTGAAACAACACAAGAGATTCTATTAACACAGGGAAGTCTTGGTGGGGGGAATGTATAGTTGACCAAGAAAAGACTGCAAACTAATTGGCTGGTGATGTGTGGCAATATCTGGCAGCTGCTCCAAAGTAAACACTCGTATTTTATCAATGGATCACTCTGAACCTATAGTTGTAGGGATGAAAGTATTTAACTGAAGCCAATAACATCCATCCATAGAAAGGTTGTAGGTTCTGAGTGATCCATTGATAAAATACGAGTGTTTACTTTGGAGCAGCTGCTAGACATGGCCACATACCAGCAAATTTGGTTGCAGCCTTTTCTTGGGCAAATGTACACTCGGATACCATAGTTTCTAGCTCACCAGAGTCGGAGTCACAAACACAAACACACAAACACAAACACAAACACAAACACACACACACACGTTACGAACCAACTTGGCGACTCATGTAGGCTAGGGGCAATGGTATCCAAGTGTACAGTTGCCTCTGCTAGCAGCGAGGCACAGCGTCCGGCCCATGGATTTAGCGATATGTGGCCCCACTGTGTGTTTATTTAGAAGTAGTAATAGTTAATAAGTGGACAGAATTCCTCCCCATGGTAGAGTATCCACCATGAGGACGCCATGTAAACAAACACAGTGGTGCCACATTTCGCCAAACTAACCATATGCTGTACTCGTTACTATTGGAGACAACTATTAGTACACT
Source organism: Petrolisthes manimaculis (assembly GCA_034508575.1). NCBI lineage: Eukaryota > Metazoa > Arthropoda > Malacostraca > Decapoda > Porcellanidae > Petrolisthes > Petrolisthes manimaculis. The sequence continues at coordinate 86,225 of JAWZYT010004376.1, forward strand.
TGCTTCATCGTGAAATGTCTAAGCTTTTTGGTAACTGTAATGCAGTGCCCCGGGGAGTAGGGGACAGGCTTGGGGGATGGGTTGGGGGAGCGGGAATAGGGGGACAGGCTTTAGGGGGGTAGAAATCATGTCCCCTATTCCCACATTCCCCTAGCCTGTTCCTCTACTCCTGCACCCCCCGAAGCCTGTCCCCTACTCCCGCACCCCCCGAAGCCTGTCCCCTACTCCCGCACCCCCTTAAAAGGAGCTTGTTTCGTGGCAGAATGAGGTGGAATCAGAAGTTATCAGGTCTCATCACAGGGTAGTAACTGATTACAGAATTTATTAATATACGAAAAACAAAATCATAATCACTTACATCAAGACAGTGGGACAATTTGCAACAACAACAACAACAATAACTTACACCAACAACAACAACAACAATAACTTACACCAAGAACAACAATAACTTACACCAACAACAACAACAATAACTTACACCAACAACAACAACAATAACTTACACCAACAACAACAACAATAACTTACACCAACAATAACAACAATAACTTACACCAACAACAACAACAATAACTTACAACAACAACAACAATAACTTACACCAACAACAACAATAACTTACAACAACAACAATAACTTACACCAACAACAACAATAACTTACACCAACAATAACAACAATAACTTACACCAACAACAACAATAACTTACACCAACAATAACAACAATAACTTACACCAACAACAACAACAATAACTTACAACAACAACAACAATAACTTACACCAACAACAACAATAACTTACAACAACAACAATAACTTACACCAACAACAACAACAATAACTTACACCAACAACAACAACAATAACTTACACCAACAACAACAACAATAACTTACACCAACAACAACAACAATAACTTACAACAACAACAACAATAACTTACACCAACAACAACAACAATAACTTACACCAACAACAACAACAATTTACACCAACAACAACAACAATAACTTACACCAACAACAACAACAATAACTTACAACAACAACAACAATAACTTACAACAACAACAACAATAACTTACACCAACAACAACAACAATAACTTACAACAACAACAACAATAACTTACACCAACAACAACAACAATAACTTACACCAACAACAACAACAATTTACACCAACAACAACAACAATAACTTACAACAACAACAATAACTTACAACAACAACAACAATAACTTACACCAACAACAACAACAACAATAACTTACAACAACAACAACAATAACTTACAACAACAACAACAATAACTTACACCAACAACAACAACAATAACTTACACCAACAACAACAATAACTTACACCAACAACAACAATAACTTACACCAACAACAACAACAATAACTTACAACAACAACAACAACAATAACTTACACCAACAACAACAATAACTTACACCAACAACAACAACAATAACTTACACCAACAACAACAATAACTTACAACAACAACAACAACAATAACTTACAACAACAACAACAATAACTTACACCAACAACAACAACAATAACTTAACAACAACAATAACTTACAACAACAACAACAATAACTTACATCAACGAGTCTTGCCCTATCCAGTGTGAAGACTCGACATATTTTGAAGCCTGGCCACTCCCCGACCACCTCCAACACCTCTCGAATCTAACACCAACATCAAAGGAGAAGGAATTAGTTAGTCAGTACACACGTGATACATAATTTCTGACCTGAGTGTTATACTCAAACCAGAATGTACTTAGCTCTTTGGTGGAGTCCGGATTGAGAGCGACGATGCCAAATCATCACCAAAACAAACCCATATTGTTAAAATTTTAATGCAAAAGCCAATTTGTAGTAGCTCTTAGTATTCGATATATAATACGATGTTAAAAAGAAGTATTTAAAATCACGAGTTAGGTTTATATAAGTCTATTTACAACAACTCTATATAACATGTGACTTGTTATTTTGTACATGCTGCCACATCTCCTGTGACAAAGGGTTAATGGCGGGTCAAGGACGCGTGTACTCATACATATCATCTGGTCATTCTCACACCAACCAGGCAACCACTATGGACGACACATCACCCACGCACGTCGGTGTTCTCCACAGCCAAGCTGAGGAATTCATTTATAATATAAATAGATATTTTCTATTACATCCCTCAAAATCAGTTGCTCCATGTGGATACCATGTGGGTATGTTTTGGTGATGATTTGGCAACACCGCTCTTAATCCTCATCCCCACCTGAGAGCTCAGTACATTCTAGTTTGAGTATAGGAGCAGAAAGATTCGAATCGCCTGGTATTGCTCATTTCCCCACCCAGTACACATATAGAAAGTTTTTTTTTTATATAATTAATTGCGCCGTAGCGTCAACAGGCAGGCAACCATACATATAGGTAGGCAAAACCCATGAGTTTCAAATTACTACAACCACACATACACACACACACACACACACACACACACATCATGAAAACATAACAGAATGAAGTACAAGCATACAGACATATTGTTACATTATGACCTACTAAAATCCATCAAAAACAAACCACAACAAGTGACAGGCCCGCATATTCCGAAACTGTTGTTAATTTCGGCACCATCTAAATTATCATCCAATCAGGCGCCTTTCTCTCGTAATGACGTCACCTCCGATTGACCAATCACACTCTTCCATGCAGGTGAATACATACAGTATGCACACAATACAAGAACACACACATATACACACAACAAGAATACACACATATACACACACACATAAACATACACACAACAAGAACACACACATATACACCCACTACAAGAACACACACATATACATACACAACAAGAATACACACATATACATACACACACATATACATACACACAACAAGAACACACACACAACAAGAACACACACATATACACACAACAAGAATACACACATATACACACACATATACATACACACACATATACATACACACAACAAGAACACACACATATACACCCACTACAAGAATACACACATATACATACACTACAAGAACACACACATATACACCCACAACAAGAACACACACATATACATACACTACAAGAACACACACATATACATACACAACAAGAACACACACATATACATACACAACAAGAACACACACATATACATACACAACAAGAACACACACATATACATACACAACAAGAACACACACATATACATACACAACAAGAACACACACATATACATACACAACAAGAACACACACATATACATACACAACAAGAACACACACATATACATACACAACAAGAACACACACATATACATACACAACAAGAATACACACATATACATACACACACATATACATACACACAACAAGAACACACACATATACACCCACTACAAGAATACACACATATACATACACTACAAGAACACACACATATACACCCACAACAAGAACACACACATATACATACACTACAAGAACACACACATATACATACACAACAAGAACACACACATATACATACACAACAAGAACACACACATATACATACACAACAAGAACACACACATATACATACACAACAAGAACACACACATATACATACACAACAAGAACACACACATATACATACACAACAAGAACACACACATATACATACACAACAAGAACACACACATATACACCCACTACAAGAACACACACATATACATACACAACAAGAACACACACATATATCCACACTACCATTACCTCTGCTTTGGTTTGGGAATCGTGTTGGTGACGGTGAAGGAGGATCTGTAGCAACACCCTCACGTCATCCACCTGCAGAATATTATATTATACAGATACAGAGCTCAGAAATACTACATTATTATATCATTTTATAGTTTTTCTCTCCTATTAACAAAGCCGTGATTGATTGATTGATTGATATTAGGTGCTGCAACAGTGAGGTCATATAGAAAGGTGAGACAGCAAGCAGGAAGGAACGAAATAGAAAGAAAGGAGGGACAATTGAAGAACTAAAAGCTAGTAGCTGGGGCCGAAGGGGCTCCCAAACCCTTAAAGTATTGCCCACATCACTAATGCAGGCAATACTCACCTACGGGGAACAAGGCAATGAGAAATATAGTAGTAGCCTATATAATACAGAAACTATTCCTATACACACACACTAGATTACATACATGCTGGGTTGTATATTAAGGTCTGCATAGATTATCAATCATGCCTGTGCAAACTAGGTGGTTGTGCAGGCATAACCGTGGTGAGTTTCACCTGGTCTTGATCACGTGCTGAACACGTGTTCACCAACTGTTACCCTCCTCCACTCCCATTTTCACCAGTTCAGCTTTGCCATCGTATACACCTGATATTGTGTGAGCTACCAGTTCCGACTCTCGCATCCGAAACACCTGTCAGAAAGAGTAAGGGTTGATGGCAGGTGTTTCGGATGTGAGAGTCGGAACTGGTAGCTCACACGATGCCTGGTGTATACGATGGCAACGCTGAACTGGTGAAAGCAGGAGTGGAGGAGACTGTACATTATTATACAAAATATATTCCTCGCCTCACACACCTCAGTCTGTAGCATGACGGGAATGTTAAGGAACAACAGGAGCGGTAAGCAGTAGAGAACCGTAAAGAAGAAGAGCTGGACTTGTCTTAAATCATTGCCGTTTGAAAAATATATTGAGATGAAGTAAACAGAGACGATGGATTGACACACACTGCTGAACGTAAGGAGGAGGACGGGAAGGGCCAGGTACTGTAAACATAAGCGGTGAAAGGCGTGTATCCTTAGTAGCATCTCCCGTGTCCCTTTCAGTAACTGATTGTCTTGTTGTATCTCAGAGTTATTGTCACTGTGAACGAGGTCATATATTCCACCTTCATTCACTCCCTTCCTGTCTTGGAATACCTCGGTAATATTGTCACATATTCCTTCTTCAACTCGTTCAATGGGAGATATTTTCTGTGTGTCATTGTGACTTTTAGAACCATTACCATTTTCTATATTTACAGTTGTACTTCTTCGAAATATTCCTTGTTGATAAAATCTCCAAAAATATATTCTCTTATTATTATTATTATTATTATTATTATTATTATTATTATTATTATTATTGTGTTCCTCAGATGAATTAACATTTTGTTCATTATCAGATATTATTTCTCCCAGAATGACCTCCTCTGAAATCCAGTGAGTAGTGAGACTCAGTGCTTCATAGATGGAAACTCCATTGTCTGTGAGATCAGGCAGAACTCGAGACGTAAAGTTTCTGTAGAAGTGTTTGGCAAGTGAAAGTTTAACACTGCGATAGAAGAGTTTCTCGAGGTATACAGTTGTGAAGAACATCATCAAAGTAAAGGAGGCAGTAAAATAATATAATACATTTTCAAAGATTTCCTGAACAAGTAATCCTATATCAGGAAATTCATGAACGACGAGGCCATTGCAAATTATTATGGCCAAAACACTCATTGTCATTATAATGGCGGAAATCACGAGGTAGTAGCCATAGAATGTATTATCCTTCACAGTATTAGTAAGTAACGCTAACTGATGCATTTTGTTGGCAACATTTAAAGCCAATTCTATGTGGCTCTTCAGATGTGCCATTACAAGAAGTGAAATTAAGATGCTCACTTGATCTGACAGGATAACAGCAAGGAAGGTTGTGCTACTTTCATCATTAAGCTTTGCAAAGGTAAGTTCGTAGATTACCAGAGTAATGAAACAGAGGAGTGAGAGGGACACTAGATAGGACCACAACTTCCACCATGTACTGGGTTGGTAATACTTAGTGGTGGCAACAGTGGTAATGGAAGTGGTTATACTGTTGTTGTTGTTGGTATTGTTGTTAAGAGAGCTTTTCTTTGCCTGCTGTTTCAATGTTCCGCTGCTGTTGCTGTTGGCTTTATCGTTAACACAGACCATATCCATTTTGTTACTGTTGTTCTTGTTGTTTGGACTTTCCTTCCTTGTCCTTCTTCCTCCTCTGCCGTCTTCACCCCACGCCTCCTTTCCTCTTACCTTGACATTAATTGGTTTCTCAGTGACGCGTTTGAATGGAAATCCTCCAATTATCTGCAGGATAAAGATTGCCACACGTAATAGATTTGTTCCCTTCATGGTAAATTTTCGTTATATAAAACTACATATATTGATCTTCTTTTGGAGTTTATACCTAACTTTATGTCCTTATTGATATTAATAGACTTTATGTCCGTATGTCCTCTTCTCTTTTCTCTTTTTATTTCCTTCCTCCTTGCTGTCACCCCTCTCTATCACCTTTTTCTGGCGCTATAGGACCTCGATGTTGCGGCGCCTAATATACATCAATCAATCAATTATGTCCGTATGAATATTCAGTTCTTCACCAACACACACACGTCCAACTGACTAACTGACCACACTGCTGCACCTCATGTATTTTATCTACTCACTGACACCTTTCAGTACCTGTTTGTGGTCGATGGATCGATTGATAAATAAGAAGAGTACACTTTGTTGACAAACTCCTTTAATATATGTACTTTATTAATTTGGTATGGTGTGCAGTTGTTGTTGTTGTTGTTGTTGATGTTTCTCAAGGTGTCTGACCGAGCAGCCCCGATGGTGTGCAGTAATCAGTATAGGTGTTGCTTTGTGTCCCGGACAGTTTTAAAATTTACCTACTGTATATACAACATCACAGGACCCCATAGTAAGACTCATAGGATTAATTTACCCAAACAAAAGAGAGGATTAATAATGAAATGTGTTGATGACATGGTTGTAATCCATTAGCTGTCAGCAATGTCCTTAAGGGGTACTGTTGACTACAATCTTTCGTACACACACACATTGAATTATGGTCGACCCTAGAATATGCATATTCTAGGGTCGACATTGTATCCAGGTTCAGACATATGATAACCAGATGTATAGACTTCTTGTTGTTATTGAGCAGTCCAGAGTCTGGTTGACCGAAGTCGCGCAAATGCTCGGAGCCCCAAATGGTAGTCAGGGTGATAGTGATATCTGTTTCTTCGAAGGCAACTGACGAGGGGACTGCTGGCTCACGGGCATGTACCCCCAGACCGTCAAGTAAGAGACAGGGAGACAGGTGAAGAGGAGCAATGGGAAATGTTTATAAGGGAAGTATAGGATATATATATATATATATATATATATATATATATATATATATATATATATATATATATATATATATATATATATATATATATATATATATATATATATATATATATTATATATTTGTCAGGCGACTGGGATAGTCACTTATAAGGGTAACAACCTTTTGTACACTTTGCAAGTGTAAGAGGGATATATAGATTTATTAATGCAACTATGTATGTTACTTTGCCCTGGTTGAAAGTATTATTTATATGTATATTTGTATAATTGATGATTAATGTATTTAAGGTGTTTGATTGGTGAAAGAAACTGCTTTGGAAGCGAACAATAAGGGAAGTTCGAGTCTGTGAGATCTCATACGAGTTTATGTATGAAGACCAGCAGAAGGAGGCAGCAGAGAGCTACCTGCCGGCATGGAGGTAACAGCTGGAAGAGACCCTTCCATACCCAGAGACCCTGGCGTGTGTCGTGTTAAGTCTGTTGACCAGTGTAACGACATCAGAGGATATTATAGTGAACTGTGTATATATTGTATACTGTACGTATGTTAATACAACTGGTGGTGGGAACACAGTGTTTACTTCTATTCCTTACACCTGCTTTGTAATGTCCACCAACCCCCCCTGACAATATTCATACATTTTTTTTTAGAATTAAGTGTCTGGAGGCTTAAAAATATCAAGTCTCTCTAAGGCCAGTAATCCTCAATGGTGTTCATTGTACAGTAGCTAGGCAACGACCTTATCTGTCTGTAAGTAAGTAGTTCCTTTCCTCGAGTGTTGACACGTGCAACTCATTATCTTTTTGAAGTGACTGGAGAACAAGTAGATAAGTTTCCCAGATCACCCTCAGTTACTAACCTGCTTTACTATAGGCTAGGGCTGAACCAATTTTTCCATTGTGCCACGACTTGCAGTTACTTGTACCTGTGCACTTGTTTTTCTGTACGTGTGTTTATTTTGTTCCAGGTTTTGGATTGGAGAACTGTAGGATGGCAATTTAATTGTTTGTCGTGACGTCCGCATTTTGCGTTGAGTATTTCCTCACTCTCACTATAGCTCTGTGGGAACGTTGAGTAACATTGTCATTATAATAAAAAAGTTTAACTTAAACAATGGCCCTTACCTGTATGCCCTAATTAAGCACTTTAAAATGTATTGTAATATCGAATGATAAGAGATGATAAGAATGATTAATTCTCCAAATACGCAGTATGTGTTGTGTACAGTATATGTTTATTTGTTATGGGAGATACATCATCTGTGTGTCTCCTTGAAGTACAGTCGGCGGCAGAAGTCCTGTCGCCTCACCTGCTTCACCGAGACAGGCTGTGTTCATGGACTCGAGAAATACGCATGTTTTCTACACCTAAAAATCTCGAGTCTATAAACATCGCGTGCCTCGGTGAAGCAAGTGAGGCGACAGGACTTTTGCCGCCGACTGTACAGTAGTAGAATAGTAGAATCATATGTCACCAGGATTTTTCTGTTAACAGTGACAAACTGGATCATACTAGTTGATATATATATATATATATATATATATATATATATATATTCGATCTAGCTGATCAGTTTCTGTTTATATTGTTTTATTGCTGAAAAGAAGTTGGCTTTTTAAAATACATTCTTACACTTTCCCTCTTCTCATTCATCTTGATAGCATTGTTGCAATCTCTTCAACTCTTATCTCAAACATACAGTGGAGGATGCTGTCTTAATATTACCGTCGTGTCAAATACTGGCATAAACCTCAGCACTTGACTTCCAACCAAGAACCCATACGACACAGCCTCCTCCGTTAGTTGTGGTTCCCTTTATCCCACACTACCATCTCTTCTACTGCGACCTCAGTTAACACCAGCATACGACACCCATCCTTTTAGAATGACCGGTGAGTTATTAATACCCCTTGTACTTATTGTAGGAAAGTCTCACTAACATTGATACACTTACAGGATCTTTAATTAATAAACATAATGTAATCGATTACCTTTCAATACATTAGCATATGGGATTTCTTGTATAAAGCACTTAGTAGAAGCACTGCTCGTGTATCCCAGCCAATGTTCAATTATTTTCACATGTCGTCTCCTGCATTTGAAGAACTTGTGAGCAAACTGAAAGATGGGATCCTACGACAAGACACAGTTATGAGATCACTCATTCCTCCTGAAGAAGCTGTTGCATTAACTGTTAGGTAATAGCACGAGTATATGTAATGGTTAAATAACAGGCTATAATTATTATAATACAGTACGTTTATTTTACTTGATACTGGCAAATGATAAATTATACTGATTGAAATAACTGTTTTCATAATAATTATAGAATTGTTGTCCATTTTTATTATCATCCATTTCACTTAGAAACTAATATGGATGGTAATGACTCCCCAATACCACAGATGAACCACAAATGATGTGTTCGCGCCGAGATTATTCATTTCTAAACCGCACAAATAAATCGCTCACGTGAAGCCAGCCTTATTAGTGAGTGTGTAGACAAGCCGGATTGAGGTTGGCATTACATACACCTGGCCACCATTATAAGGCTGAGACGTGTGTTCAGGTAAAGGGGTTGAAAAGTGACGTGTTGTGATTGATGAAGAGGGAAGCGTGTGACGTGGGTGCCAATAGGATGAGTGATAATGAAAGGGTTAGGATAGACAGGTGTTGATTAGCAGACACCAATAAGAATCTTTGTAAGGAAAAGGGTACAGTGATGACAGCAAGCTACAGTACTATACCTTTTGAGACATCAGTTAAGTTCAGTGTCAATTTTCAGACTATGGAGGTGAGAAGCGGGTAAGGTGGTGGGCGAAGGTGAAGGATGAACTAACACCAAGGAGGGACCTACTGCTGCTCAAACTTGTCCTCACCCTCCATATCATCGGTAAGGCTAAACTCATATTAAGGACACTAACTTGCTGTATGAATTAGGAAATAAATACACTAACTTATACAGAATAAAATACAGTATACAGGTATATATATATATATACCCATGTCTGTAGTATACTTGAATATGTATGAGTGTGTGTGTGTGTGTGTGTGTGTGTGTACTTCAGTAACTTGCTGTGTGAATTAGGAGATAAAAGATTCCTCCAAACTTGGCCAGGAAACAGAAAAATCCCTCCATATGAGTCCTCAGGGATGTGTTTTCTGACGTAGTTTGGAGGGCTAAGTATCCTTCAATTCCTTCACGACTGGTTATTTATTCCCTGTAAGACGATCCCTCACGGCCCTTTTTTAATTCTGTTCTTTTTGGTTTTCTGATGTACTATGCACTGTTAATTTTTCTTTTCTTTTTTTTGAGTTTCTTTTTACAGTCTACGGTAGGATAATCATCTAAAGAAACTTGATCGAAGACACTTATTAAGGGGACAATACATTTCTCATACATTAGAGCCCCTGAATTCCACCAAACTATACCATAAAACAGGACAGAATGAACAGAAATAGTGGTATTCTGTTGCCTGGAATAGTTTGGAAGAATAATTTGCACATGATTCACCACTACTGTTCTACACTTGTAATTGACCATTTCTATGATTTGTGGCTCATGTAACCTGTACCATTTTGTCAAATAAGAAAGTTAAAGATGAGAAAATCGAGTCTGTCAAATTTAAAATTTAGCCTTTAACCAAAAGTTGACACGTATTGACATTGGACTGGTTGACGATAAAAACAAATATATAAAACAATTTAAATCATTAAAAAATTAGCTGAATTGTCCTGTTATGTAATTTATTTGACAAAGAAATATATTGTTTGGCATATAAAAGCTATCAAAGTTGCACATAATGGAAGTTGATGGCTGCGCATCCATGACGTCACTAGCCATACATGTAGGCCACGCCAGCCTTTTATTACATTTGAAAGCAAGCGATTGTGATGTCTAGCGGAGTTGTGAGGTATTACTGTGCTTTTACACAGGATATAATTCATCTTCACCATGCCAGCCAAGAGCCAACAATGGTATTTTGTCCCAAAGTGCTAAAAACGAGTAGAAACGCTCCAGCAAAGAGCCATAAATTAGGCCTGGATGTTAAAGATTGTGTGCTGAAATATTATACTTATACAAAGATTCATTTAGGAGATATTTACGAAAAAACAGCGTCTGTCCGGCGCTGAAACTTATTAGTAGCATGCAATTTACAATTTACAATTTAAGTTATACATACAATTGAAGAAGCAACAGATATGCACATAGAGGTAAATCACAGGTGCATGCACTGCTATGTGTTACAACGGACATAGGATTACAAGTAAACTCTCTCTCTCTCTCTCTCTCTCTCTCTCTCTCTCACCCCGTGTGTGTGGTCTGTGATTCTATGTAACTTCTATGTAACTCTCTCTCTCTCTCTCTCTCTAGGTTTCAGTTTCTTACCCTTCATGACCCCATACGCACGCCAGCTGGGCATCACCTACAATGAAATGGCCATAATCTTTGCCTTAGAGCCTATATCAGCCATCCTAGGCCCTCTTATTGCAGGTAAGATACTAGAATGAGTGCATATTAAGTTTGTTGTGGACGAGATAAAAGGTTACTGTATCATCTAATGTAGGCTAATGAAACAGACTGATATCTGTATACATGGATTTGTCACGGTCCATAGATTTTTTATGCCATCATTGTTGTGTTAGCCGACTCACATGCCTTCATTTTATATGACATTTCTGCCATCGGCAGGTCTTCTTGGGAATTGTAAAGTTATGAACTCTATTGGGAATTCCTTCGTTTACTTTTGAAGTCTCACGACTGTTGGCCAATCACATTCTGACAACATTATCACATCAATTCATCAAAATGTTTCCTTTGCCATGCAAGACATTGCCGTTCTTACCCAGTTCAGTTCAGTTCTACTACTGCTATGATGAAGACTCACTGTTGGCTCCTGGTTGTTCCCATACTCATAGTGACGTTGACAAGGGGAGCTGTAAGTAGAGGCATTTTGGGACGTCACAGTGTTCTACACCAGTCTGTAACTTAAACAATTTACCGAAATAGCTGTGCATTGTTGTTAAATGGTGTTACAAAACCAGACAGTATTAAATTTTGTTGACTGTCGGTTTTATTCTGAGGCCACATTGAAATGGCTTAACAACTAACAACCCAGGAAGCTTATACGGTGTGTAAAAGGGAACATGGAAACTCACTGGGGCGATCGGAGGGAAGGGGTACGACCCAGAGAAAATATCCTGTTGGCAGTATATTGGAGCTGTACTGAATCCTCCGAAGTGTGTCACGAAATAAATACTCCATCAGTACCAATGTGGAATTACAGGCATGCTAGCAGACAAGACTGGCAGGTACAAACTGGTGGTGGTGGTGACAATCATCATGTCTGCGGTCTTCACGATTCTCTTGCTCTACATCCCAGCAACACCTCTCCCCACCCTTACCTTCACCTGTCACACCGCTGGTCACAGTCTCATCTGGGACTCATGTGACATCTGCCAGGATCAGCGCAATAACACCTTTCTTCACCTTCACCTTCAAGTTAGTGTGTGTGTGTGTGTGTGTGTGTGTGTCTGTCTGTGTGTGTGTGTGTGTGTGTGTTTCCTTTACGTGCATGCCTGCAGCCTACCTCAAAAGGATATAACATTTACCAAGCGTGCATGCTACCCCATTTGTGGCACAGATAACACATTAAGATTAGACATGCTCTTCAATAAACGTACTGAACCAAATATGGAAGTCAATATGAAGTGAAAAAAGACAAGAACATGAAGGAAAACCCTTCAAAAGCTCCGGCTCATAATTATTCAAGTGAAATAATAAAATATCCATATGTAAAGGTCTCAAAAATATTAATTATGTTTTATCTGGATTTTCGTATTCATATGGTTATATTGAAATTTTGAAAATGAACCCTTTTTATTGAGGGTGAACCCCTCGGTTGAACCCAGTCTCGGTTGAAAAAATGATTCAATGTCGGTAAAAGAAAATGGAGTAGAGGAAGAGAGTGAGTGATTGAGTGAGTGAGTGAGTGAGTTGAACCATTTTAAGAAGTTGTCGCCCCAAGAACAAGAACAATAATTACGATAAGACCTAGAGCTCTTGGTTGAGGCCGGAGCTAATTAGTGAATTATGTAATGTTAATTAAAAACGTGGTATCCTGTTTCTAGATACTAGGATGTTTCCTAACGTACATAAATTGCTCATAATGCAAAGTTTTATCAATATCATCCCTGGTTGAATCCTCCCAGCCCACAATTACCTGTCACCACTGTTGTTTCCTTTCAATTTAATATCCCAATTAAACGTCCAAACAATTTTTAAAATGCATAGTTGTATAGAAGATTGTCTCCTCAATATCACATACAGTAAGTACTCTGGAATTTATGAAAGTATATGTAAAAAACTCGTGTTACATCCGGTTTTAACTAAACGGTTCTTGGAGTGTCTTCTCTTACGTAGGCAAAGTGATAGGAATTTAGTCGTGGATGTAAACATTTGTGATGGAGTGCTGAGGATATCGTGGGTTGAAATAGTAGAGTGGATGTGAGTGTAACCAAATTCATTGGGTATTGGGAGATCGATCCTCTCAGGTGAGGGCCTCAGAATATTTACTCTTCCGATTTGAGTATCAGGCACTAACTATATATAAGGCCACCGAACGTATTAAAACACCCTCACTGGTACCATAACAGCTGCAGTATTTGGGAATCACCCTATCTTCCCTCTCTCTGTGGCTGGGTACCAGTTCGGAATTCGTGACGTTTGTGTGTGAGATTGACCTGTGCCACGGTAACGGGCTGGATTGAACCTATTTCCAGTGTCAGAACATATAAATAAATAAATATATATATATATATATATATATATATATATATATATATATATATATATATATATATATATATATATATATATATATATATATATATATATATATATACATATATATATATATATATATATATATATATATATATATATATATATATATACATATATATATATATATATATATATATTTGTCTCTTCTTTCTGTTTTTCAATTGCTGGAAAAGTGTGAAATTATTTATTAATAGTAATATTACTTCCATCATCTTCAATGTTATTATTATTACCACCAGCGTTAGCGAGTAAGTTAATATTTCTGTCATGAGTGATTGACAGTTTGTTTATTTGTCCATGTGTTTGTTTTTCTGTTAAGGTTCCAACGACCTGAATGATTGACTTAGGACCGTCTTTTTCATTGTGGAGATGGTTAGGGAATTTTCTTGGATAAGTCTTAACCTACCCTTTGACCTAAAATGACCAAAAAAGATGTGATTTACGGTAACTATACATGTTTTGAAATACTATGGCACCATTAGGCATTGTTTTAGAATACTGTGGCACCATTACGTTGGTCTAATTATTTCAATTCCAATTCTAGCCTTGAGGCCAAGGGTCAAGGTCAATTTATATTTTAAAAAATATTACAATTAATTTTTATGTAAAAATCAGGTGGTATGTTATCGACGTCATGACGTGGTCGGCATTAATTTCGGCTAGTTGTTGTTAGAATAACAATAATAATAATAATAATAATAATAATTATTATTATTATTCCAGACTACTGTACCTTGTGACTGTATAATACCTTGATGTATGAATATAACTTGGAGTATATTCGCCGCAGAACTGTGAGGCCAAGTGCGTACCACCACCTGCTGAATTTGAAATGTGCTTCACTGGGGACTACAACAACTCGTGCATAACTCTCTATCCTGATGCACAGGTAACATATTCACCTTGTTCCTCTGTCTTCCCTAATATTTAGACTTGATCCGCACGTAGGATTTCAATATCTTAATGAATTTCTTTGACTGAGACAACTGAATACAACACATTCCAAGTATAGTCGTGGTCAATAATAATCATCCACATATGGGTAACTTTAACAATTTCCTGTCTAATGCATTCATGTTCTCATATACAGTTATTGTTTTAAGTAGTGTGTAGCTGCTTGTATTAAATTGAACGATGCTGCTTAACCTATTTATTGGAAACTTTATCAGCTAGGGATAAAGGGAAGCTGTCAAAATCTTACCTGAGTTTCCCCTATATGGATGATTATTTTTGACTACCACTGTACAAACTATGCTTGTATCAAAGATTACGAAGGAATGAATGATGACATGAAGAAAGAGGTCTGTGTTAGGCCAGAAAAAACTTATATCATGAAAGAGAAAGAGACAAGTATAGGAGGGATGTCAAGGAGGTAGGGAAAAGAAGGATAATTGGAAGCCTGGAAATGTGTATGTGTGTTCTTGTTGTTGCTGTTGTTGTCGTTGTTGTTAATCCATAGCTTCAATGTCCGTATGTGTAATTAATTTTCAGTTTTACGGTGCGTTTATGTGTTTTTGCAGGTGACACTAAATGGAACGGTGGTAACAACAGTTAAGAAAAACATCTGTAGTTACACCTGGACTGAAGTGAGACATGAGGGCCAGGTGTACAGTGGCCTCAAATGCCCCGACCCTAACCCAGACCCGTGCCCCGTCCGTTGCCAGGTAACCTCGCCGCCTCACTGTACACACCCTGATGACCCCTCCAATAGTCCTCTTACCTTCTGGATGTACTTCCTGCACAGACAGTTCTGGAAAACGTTTACCATGTCTGGATACACCATAATGGTAGGTTTACTGAATTATGTCTGGCTATACCATAATGGTAGGTAAACACCACAAAAAAATTATGGTTACATCTTCTGTGCGATACAAAATGGCACCACGAATCTGATAACTGATGCGGCCGCAACATCCAAACGCAGGGATACTAAATTTGTGGTGTCATTTTGTATCGCACATATGGTGTAACCATAGTTTTTGTTGTTGTGTGTACACTTGGATACCTTATCTAAGTATACAATGGTATTGTAGCTATATTATACCACTCCATTGTCGTATAGTAGCATTTTACCGGTAACTTAATATTTTACCAGTATCACTCACTGTCTATCTATCTATCTATATATTGCCCGACGCCTCAATCTCCGAAGTGGTGGCCACAAATGAATCGCCTCCATGAACCCTTGTTCCCCAATGCTACTCTCACTCATATACCTTCTCAACCCCATCCCTCCACCTCATTCTAGGTCTGCCCCTTCCCCTTTGTCCATCCACCTCACTCTCGTACACCTTCTTAACCAACCTCTCACCTCCCATACGCTCCACATGACCAAACATTACTTAATTAATTCCCTTCATTTTGAATCCTTCTTCTCACACTGTTTTTCCTCTATTTAATTCGTCAAATTGAGTAAAATTTGCATTTGTTTGACAGATGGATAACCAACAACACCATATAAAGAATACCCTTTGTCGTTTCGTTATATTTCTTCTTTAAGCTAGAGGCCTTTGATCTAAAGAAGCAGTAGCGAAACGTTGGTAATAAAGACTCCTTCTCATATGGTGTTGTTCCTTCATTTTTCAGTTTACTTCTTAGATTGCGATCTAAAGAAGCAGTAGCTAAACGTTGGTAATAAAGACTCCTCCTCACAATTATGGTGTTGTTCCTTTAGTATTCAGTTTACTTTCTAGACTGCGATCACCATAGCTATACTCAAGGAGCGAGGTGGAGAGTACGGCAAGCAGCGAGTAATTCCCCTTATTGCCAGCAGCATCACCCCAGTCGTTATTGGCGCTCTTGTGGATTGGTATAGCGAGGGACAAGGTCAGTATCAACGCTTATTACAGTAAACAGGACGATAATAATCATAATAGTGATTGGTTTTATAGGGATATTATCGATACCTGTATATAAGAATATATAATTAAAATGTCTTATTGTTTATCATTGTTGGCAAATAATGTAGCAATAAGTGTTTTATCGTCAATCCTCTTTTTCTTGGTGTGAATCCCGTGCAGCTCAATGCAGTTCTATGTAAATAAGAAGAAACACCACCTATTTATTTGACTAATACGGAAGAACTAAGACGACCTTCACACCAAGTAATATGGGATTTACAACGCTGACTGTACCAGCTATAAGTGTTGCCGAATGCACTCTATATACTAGTACAACAGTATATATGTAGTGTAGGTCTATTGTATGCACTCTGTATACTCGTAAAGTCATGGTCTAATGTACTGCAACACCTTCCAATAAGATGGCTTCGAAAAATGATCCGAAACTATAGCTGTTGGTGTGTGCAATTTTGGTTCATAAAATTAACTCAAATGGCTCGCTTTTATTCACCAGGTTGCAGTACATTAGACCATGACTTTACAACAGTATGTAGTGTAGGCCTATTGTATTGCAGATGTGAATTACATGTGAGGTACAGCTTATATTGAAATTTATTTATATTTTTATATCCAGAAAAAAAAAGACTAAAGGCTGAAATCCTGCTTTGAATATCCTTACTTGTCAGGTAAAACGAATACTAAAGTACAACACCATGTCCAGTTTTCACTGGGGCATGTAACCGCCAACAGATGTGGACTAGCCAGCTTCAATTGTAAAAAATGATATGTGCATTAATAATTTGTATACGAATAATACGAAGAGAGGATCTGCTATGTATTTGTCTAGGTGTTTCTTGAATGTTTCAGTCCAGGTTACAACATCACTGTGAAGACTATTCCAAAAGTTTATCACTCCGATAAAAAAGAAAAAAATGCTTCAATTGAGTGAATACGCTTGCCAACTATTTTAAAGCCATTATTTCGTGTGTTATTTATTTGATCGATGGTCAAGTAATCGTGAGCATTAAGTTTACTAAAATCCTGGAAAATTTTATATAACTCTATCAGATCTCCTCTTGAAAGAGAGAGATGGTAACACTGCAACTCAGGCGCTGATTGGCTCAGACAGCCAGCTCGAGCTCTGATTGGCTCTAATTTTCCCTATGAAATATACTCTTCCAGACTTGACTAATATGCGCCACGGACTGACAGTGCGTCTATCCATAGTTATCCCGTCGCGGAGGAGTTAAGGGTTAAACTTATAGGGAAGAATTGATTGATTAATTGATGGATAAATAGATGTCACTAGGCATCTGGCGGTGCAACAGCTAAGACCAGTATAATATCAAACTAAGGATTTCAAAATATGGTAATTTATATCATTAATAATATATTTATACACAGTAGCCAGGCTTCATTACCCCAAAAGGGAAAAGCAGCATGATTAAAAGGACAGAACTAAAACTCACATTTTTACTAAAATAACCTGATTAGATATATATAAAAGAATCAAAATTAAAAACATTGGACTATCTTGAAAAACAAAACAAAAAACATAAATATAATAGATTTCACAATTTGTGGAGGAGGCCAGACTAGTCCACAAAGGAGAGGGTGCTGCCTTCCATACTACAATCCTTCTCCTCCCCGAACACCTGGGAGAGACTGTAGGAACCAATGTCACTTATATACTTTATAAGTGACATTGGTAAGAACCGTCCATATCACGCCTAACGGCAACATTCATACCTGGGCTGGGTGGGATAGTTGCCAGTTAGGCGTGATATCACTGACTATTGATGTTAATATGTAGGATTAAACATTCACTTGAAATACCAATACCGTCCATAACTCACCAGGATGTGATAATCTGCAATAATGTGTTCTATTCCCTGCTCTTCTCTGACCATGGGCTTCTGTAAAGCTAGGCTGTTCATCTTGAATGGGTATCGGGACACAATTTCTGACCGCAAGTGTAGGCCTACACTTTCCCCCCAAAAAGTATCATCATTGCTGGCTAGATCCTGCTGAGAAAAGATCAAAGTTACATGTATGACTGTACTGTGGGCTTGGTATTCCTGCTGGCAAAGAGTTGACTCTCAAATCTGTACTAACGGGAAATCCTCTAACATACATAATTCATGCATTAGACAAGTCGTGGATTAAGAATTGTGTCTTCATTTTTATAGATATACGTTATGTGATTTTAATGATTGATGGGTTTGGGGATGGGTGAATTTAATGAATAATTGAATAATAATGAGAATTTAAACCCAGAGAATAAAGTTACCAAATCGGATTTTAATAAAAAAAGGAATGTTTGAGTAAATTTGCTGTAACTGTAGTTTTTATCTTAAATATAATGCAGTTATAGCATAGGGTAGGATTAAGTAAGGTTATACCTTTTCTTCTCATACTTCTAAATAAGGTTTTGTAAAGTAACACAAACAGACATTGCCCTCTCCAGAAAGTGACGTGTATAAACAAACATGTGAAGCAACCAACACTTCAAAGCTTCACTCGATAATCTCGGAGCCTCTGTCTCAGGCCACAACTGACAGTCTCCTGTCCCGAGGTAGAATTATACAAAAAACATAATAAAAATAAAATAAAATATGTTAAACGAAATATAACGTTATATACCATTCGGCAACTGCGGTGTGGATTAGTTTAGTTTTTAGCATTAAAGAAAGGGGCAAATCTTACGATAACATTTGAAATTTCTGTAATAGGTAAAGAAATGCGAATATGTTTCGATTGCATCCACTATAGTTTCTCTAACTCATGAAGCAATACAAATATGCATAATTGGCAACTGATCGGCAGGAATACCACTATATCTATAAGGTTTCAAAGCAATGCGATGTTTATTTTCGTTTTCATTCATTCGTTTCAATGCCGATACTTTTTTGGGATTGATTGATTGATGGATATTAGGCGCCGCAAACATCAAGGTCCTATAGCGCCAGAAGGTGATAGAGAGGTTTGACAGCAAGCAGGAAAGAAAGAAAAGAAAAGAGGGACAGTTGAAGAAATGAAAAATGGAAACCATTTAGTCTGGTCTCTCACTGGCGACCTACCTAGCATGGGAAGCCCTCTCTCCCCGAAATTGGGGCAGAACAGGGGCCAGAGCCTCCTCTTGTCTAGCTCGCCAGGTCTCAGAGACACACAAGCCCCACACCACGTCAAGGTGGTTCCCGTTAGGGGGTACTTTTTTGGGAGAGTGTACAGTTGCCAGCACTTATAGCTAGTACAGTCAGCATTATCAGTCCCCGTTTCCTGTACCAGTTACAAATCCGTGCTGGCAATTGTACCTCAAGTTATGTACAATTGCCAGCACTTATAACCGGTACAGGAGATGAGAAAAGACAACGTTGACTGTACCAGTTATAAGTGCTGGCAACTGTACGATGTTATGTAACTTGTGATACGTAGAGTACCATTTAGTTGAAATTATATTGCGTCGAAAGTGTTTTGTACTGCATAATTACACTGAGATGATTTCCACCTATAACAGATCAATCAGACTACACCTTAGCAGTGTACATCACAGCACTGTTCTACCTTATCACTGCAGCTCTCGTCACACGTCTTGACTTCATGGTGAGTAAAGCCAGACATTTTTTCTTTTCATTTAAATTAAATTATTGCCTATCACCCCTTATGGGGTATTAACCCCCAAAAGACCGTAATTCCTTGTGAAAACCTTTACCCCCAGCCGCAAAAACCACCTGATTTTTATAGTTACTCTAAGGTTAGCTTTGGTCTTATAGGTTTTTAGAGCGTTATTTTACACACCAGAATATGCAAACAAAAGTCTTCTATCTCCACTGGTTAGAGAACAGCAGCACGTCAAAGTCGGAAAATAATATGACAGTTACCACCCAAAATAACATACGAGGGCATACGCATGTGTTACGCATGAATATAATGCATAGATGCATGAGTATGTGTAGCTTGATGTGTGCTTGTGTGTTTCTGTATGGGGGAGGCGATGGCAGAATAAATAAAGAGACGGACTGCGGCTGTGAAGGACCCTGGTTCGAATCCACGAGAAAACGTCTGGGATTTTCAGAGGTGAACTGGGTCCAGCTCTGTTGTCAATGATCCTGGCTACGCCGACACGTCAAGAAAATACCTCCTACATGCCAGACCATATTCCAAGATGCTGTGAGTGACGGTGTACCTGCTCTCCCCTGATAGTGACGTGAACAAATAAGGTGTCGTCATCTAGTGGGGCAGAAGAGAGGCTACGGTACCAACATCACCACGAAGCTCCACTGTCTCATCTGGTGCGACACCCAATAATCTCGTGGCCTCGCAAGAGTCACAGGCTACTTAACCCCTAAGATCTGGTTTACATAATATGGTATGGCATCATTATGTATGAGTAAATACCCTACAAGATTTCTCAAAATTTCTTTCCCTCTCCCCAAAATCATCATACCTACCGTTGTGTCCTTCCTTGCTGGGCGAAGGTGGAGTGGAGAACTTTCCAATGGCTTACTATATTTAGGGAAGTTTGGTATCATAGACAGAATGAGATACACTTTTGATGACAAAATAGAATGCTAGTTGTATCATTTGACATTCATTTGTACAATTAAGTAGAGATATTTAGCCTGTGTTATTAATTGATGTGTTACAACTGTGGTTATCTAAATTACAGAAGAAGCTAGCAAACACCATTCATGCCTGGCGCTAGGCTCACCCAGCTGGACAAGTCTAACTAAACGGAGTATAAACGTTGATAAACATGTGCAAGTAATTAATTGCTTGAGTGTGAGTGTGACTACTATATATGTACTTTATGTACACACACATACATTGTAAATTTCGAGGATAGGTATATGTAATCTATATATATATAAAACACTCTGTCTGTCTGTCTGTCTGTATGACCGCTATGCACGCCGTCATCGTTTCACCGAGAGTAATAATTATAAAAAAAATGTTTTTCAATGATCAATGGGGGGTTGAAGGGGGGGGGGGATTCGAACCCACGCTGGCCACGCAAGGCCTGAGCTGGGCAGCAACCGTTAACAGTCCCCCCCCCCTCTCTCTCTCATGCACAGGGGGGTCGGAGGGGAGGGGTGCGGGAATAGGAGATAGATAGATAGATAGATAGATATAGATAGATAGATACCGGACAACGTCGGGTATCGCTGCTAGTGACTACTAAACTTGACTCGCAGGTAGAGAAGCCTCAACACAACATGCTAGTGGACCTGAGGCGCCTAGTGACCAGTATCGAGGTGGACGCATTCCTCTTTGTCGTCTTTTGTTTGGGTGCCAACTGGGGATTCCAGGAAAGCTTTATATATGTGTACCTCAGGAGTTTGGACGCACCTTACTATATCTTGGGTGAGTACAACAAATATTGTTTATCTAAATTTCACATGTTTCTTACAGTCTTACTGCTCTGGACAAATGAAGTCATAGCAGCGTCACGAATATGTAGCCACGTGTTGCCTAAAAATTTACCTAAGTTACTCCTTCGAGTAAAGAGAAAATTTTCTTAATTATACAGTTGTTGTTAATAAAACAAATTGTGAAAATTAGCGGATGGTCTGAGACTATTTTTTACTAGAATATGAGCCAAATCTAATTTCTATAAAAATTCAAAAAATTCTTTAAAAAAAGGATGTAACACGACCTGTGAAACGCATAGCAAGCACTTCTAACTGACTCTTGGGTGAGAAAAATTAAAGCATCATCAAGAGGGGAGATCTTTGTGGGAGTCTAATTACAGTTCAGAAGAACTAAATAACATCCTGTAGACTGCTAACCATATCTGCATTCTAGCACTCCTACCAAGGACCGGTAACTGTTCTTTTCCTCTACTGATAGCTGGCCTAAAATTTCCATTGCAGCTCCCTTAAGGCTAGTATATAGTTGCACTGCCCTCTGCCTGTCATCCCACCCATTCTGGTCTGCAAGCAACTCAAACTGTAATTTGTAAGCTTCCCAAGAAAATTTACCATCAAACTCCTGAGGTTTACTCTAAATTGGACCCCCACCATTGCCATATGGTTCAATACTCTGGGGCCTAAAAGCTGGGGCATCATAATTAAGTCCAGGACTCAAGGCTCCTATCCTTAGATGGTTCAATCCTGTAACACTACCTTTAGGTACCCGAGATTCTTCAAAATTCACCCCAAGTTGTCCTTTCCTTTCATAAGCTCCCTGTACCCTAACCTGAGGCTCTACAGTACAGTTTTTCTCCACAGCCTCTATTTTATCAATAATTATCTTTACATGATCAATTACTTGCTTCAACTGGTTGTCTACATGCTTTCTACATTCTATTACCATACTCTCACTAACTGTTTTCAACTGATTACCTACTTGCTCTCTACACTCTGTTACAATACCTTCATTAACTGACTTCAATTTATTGTCAAGATGCTGTAGCTCACCATATACTTCCTCCTTAAACTGTTGCTGTTCTTCCTTCATTTCCCCCACGAAAGCATCCAGCTGTCCTTGCATTCCCATTTCACTTTATCCTTAATCCTAAACTATAATGCCTAGCAATTTAAATTTGATTCCGCATTCTCCATCCACTCTTCCTCCTTCCAGTTAGATCAACCCCATCTCACTACGACTCTTGGGTATTGGGAAAGGAGGTGATGAAGAGTAGTTATGTTCACAAAGAGAGCGGTGTTGTGTTCCCAGGGCGATGGCTGGCTACAGCCTCTGTCAACACTTTCTTACTCAACTTGTGTCAGACTGAGTGCAAACCTCGTGACTATCATATGATGACAAAGTTATATCCACTTATATATGCACTCATGGAGTGGAAGTAATGGTTGGCTAAGCCCGAAAGAAACAAAACCCACTGAATTTGGCGGTTTTGGTGCGAAATTGGTACAAGCGGGATATTCCATTGCCCAATGCCCGCCCACCGAGAGGGATATCCCGCCCCTGAAGCCTTAAAACTCATGGTTTACTGAGCGTTGGTTGATCCCACATTCGCGTTGACATTGTAAACAACACATTTAACGGTTAATAGCTTATAAACCACAACACAACAATATAAAATACAACGTCACAATCATTTTTATATAATTATATATATGGTAATTACAGGAAAAGAAGAGTAATGAAAATACATCCTCACATGGTCACTGCTTTTGTAACACTGATTGCCAGTGATTGGAATTTGGATGTGGCTGGCTAAACTCTGGGTAGTCTCTTTGCTATCACACGCAGTATTGCCAGCCCGAAACATACATCTTATGCGGAGAGCATATAAAAAAAACTGCGCTGTCGGCTTATGTCGCATTTACAGGGTTAAGGGGAGAACTTTTATCCATAAATTGAAGGTAGTTTATTTTCTGCAATACAGTACTTTTCTTTGGAAAAAATCATTAACCCTGCAATGTACAGTATTGAGGTTCTTCCTAAACTAATATTGGTCCTTTGCAGGTTTGGCCTCATTCACATCAAAAGTGAGTGCTGTCCCAGTGGTCTTCCTGGCTGACAAAATTCTTAATAAATGTGGATACCACTCCGTCTTCATTTTTAGCTTTTTCCTGTACTTTCTCAATAATTTCGCCTGTTCCTATATTAGGTAATTATATATATATATATAGTGTGTTTGTGTTAATCTGATCTTCGCGATCATAGATGTGGCACCTGCGCAGTATCGTTTGTTGTTAAAAAGTTAAAGTAGACCAGTTTTTGTGACTAAAAAGAGAAGGTAAGATTAGTCTTTAAAAATAAAATAAATGAAATCTGGATAATGAAGCCATTCATTAAAAATTATGCGTTTGTAAATAGTAGCGAGCGATTTTACAATGATTGAAAAACATATTGCATAAGTGCCACATATATGACGAAAACCAAGGTAAGATTTGACCTCTCCACCCAGGCATTATATCTTGTGTCTATTCTTTGAAAGCCATACACGTATAATAAGTATTTATACCGATTATGTGTTATCATTTCAGTGTTTCAACCATTTCATTATTAACGTTTACTGTCTCGGGTAGTAACACGTCTTGGGGATTGTTGGGAGTAGAGACCCTATATAGAGAGACTGGACGCCGCCATCTTTGCTTTTTTTTTTAGTTTTCCGCGATACCTCTCAAGTTAGTATAGAAAAAATGTATAAAATGCCAGATATTACCAGTTAGTAATCTAATCCTGCCACCCACTGTGTTAAAGTGAGTTTACAAGCACAGCCTGGCCAGTGTTAAACTAGCAGTGTGGGTGGAAGGAAATATTTTCAGAGTTCCGTTTTTCCTGTAATTACCATATATGTATAGTTGGCTCCACTTCCGTGTTTACCACTTAGCGTTGCCAATGTTGAGCCACACATTTTCTTTGAATCCCAAATTACGTGTGATCCTAATGCGAATCACTCACTGCCAAGTGGAATGGAAAGAGAGGTGGATTGGAAAGGGAAAGCTTCAACAATGATACAGTAGTAGTATTGGAGAGAGAGAAAATGATAACAGTATGCACTTGAGCATATAAAGCAACAAAGCCGATTGTCACTTTAATAAGTTTTCTTCTGGTATCAAAATCCAAGTGAATTGCTACATTCCAAAGGATTTGCTTTTATGTGAATTATTTATACAAAATTTGTATAGCAAAACAATTCACACATCAGCTATTAATAATGATTTAATTATTGCAATAATAGTGAGTCATGTACTATTTTTTACCCAGCTGGTTATTCGTTAAGAGAAGAGTAATAATCATTACAATAACATCCATAACACCTTTGTTATATGATAATATTTTTATCTCCTGGCAGAACTCCGTGGATGGTGGTGGCGTTATTGGTGACGAAGCCACTAGGCTTCAACTTGCCCTACATGGGCATGATCAAACTCTGCCCCAGACTGGCACCGAAGGGTCTCCTAGCTACCATGAATGGACTCATGAATCCAACATTATTCACGTTTGGTAAGACCTTGAAGCAAGTAAAACACATTTTATCTGCATGGCTATTTTTAGTTATATATCAATATTTATGCAGGGTATTGGTGAGCTTCACCGTCAGACACTAAAGATGTGTACTGTTGTATATTTAGAACTAAACTAATAGTATAGTATACCGTAAACATTTTGCTGAAAAAGCTTAAATGAGGAGATAGATATCTCAAAATCAATTGGGTGGCACAACAAGGGAGACAACTGTTGATGGGTTCATTGGCTTGATGGTACCATTGAGTGGCACAACAAGTATGTGTTTGTTGGCTCAGGGTACATCACCATAAGCCATTGGTCCCCTCTTCTGTTGCCTACGACGAAACAGATCTGACTATCTCCCTGACTCCCTTTTAGGGTCTGAGCATGTGCGCTACTCGCGAATCTCGCGCTCTGTACATTTCTGCCCGAAATCATGTCAAATCTGATCTCCGACTAGCCAAAAAGTCCTTCAACTTTGCCAAGTGCAATGACCTGTCCAACTCTTCCTCCTCTAGTTTTATCTCTCATCTTGTCAAAAATCTCTCCAAAATTCTTCCTACTGTCTCGTTCCCTCCTCTCATTCTTCCTGATGAGTATGTATACATCTCTTCGCCTGATAAATCTGAACTATTCTCACCAATGTTTGCTTCTAACTCCTTTCTGTTCCTCCATCTTCACCCCCTTCTGACAGACAGTATTCATGTCTATCATCAGAATCTTACTGAACAAATAATAAATCATAAATAATTAAAGTTTCCTCAGGTTATACTTTACATATAAGGCTTTATAGCTAACCTGGAAAGCTAAACTAGAATATAATCACACAATCATGTAACATTATATTAATTATAATGATCTCCCATTAGTAATAATGAAGTTATTATTTCCTGGGATATTTGGGAGAAATCAGTAGCCCTTTAATTTACTAAACAATGGTTCTCTCCTTATCCAAATCTAATGTATAGTCGTGGACAAAAATCATCATCCACATTTGGGTGACACATGTAAACGTTTCACATTTTTTTCTCTTCATTAGCTGAGATTCTTTCCAATAATAAGTTTCGAAATGGACCTCAAAATGAAAAGTAACATATTATAATTCATTACATGCAGCTACTTACTATTCAAAACATCAAGATCATATGAGACCGTAAAAACATTTAACAACAATCTGTCTGAGTTATTTGTATGTGTATTGAAACCTGTGTCCACGACTGTACACTCTGATACCAAAATATGTAGCCCACATTAGTCGAAGCCCGTGATCTGAAGCAGAAGGTTTCTGACGACAGCCCACCCAAACCCTCCATTGGCTCGAGATATGTGTAGCCTCGTGATGGTTTGGGTGGGCTGTCGTCTAGTAACCACCTGCTTCCGATCTCGAGCTACGATTCAGGTGGGCTATAGACTATGGTATCCAATGGTGTCTCTGACTACTCACCCTGAAGGTTTTGCTGCCGGGTCCTCTCTGGGGGGTGTCCTTGTGGGCTCTCTGGGTATGACTGGAGCCTTTAGGACCTTCGCCTACACGAGTCTAGGGTTGGGTATCTGCTACATCGCCCTCTACATCCTATACATTAGACGTCGCTATGGTAATGCTTCTGTTCTCTCAAAGAAAATTTTCAAGGGTGATTTTGTAATACGAAAATAATTGATATAATCAAGAAAGAGAAGGATAGGTGGATAGTATTTACCTAGACTTTGGAAAATCTTTTGAAAGAGTTCTGCATCAAAGACTTGTATAGAAATTGTAACATAATGGAGGAGTGAATGGAAAACTACGAAATTGGATGGAAGACTTTCAAGTAGGAAGAAAAAGAAAAACACTAGGCTACTAAGAGGGACTATTCTCTTTACCTGTTGGTCACAAGTGGAGTTCTCCAGGGCTCAGTATTTGCACCAACAATGTTCATGATTTTAAAAAATAGTAAAAAAATACAAAAAACAATTCAAAGTTAAGCCTGGCATGTAGAGTTAATTACAGATAGGTGTCATGTTAATAAGTTTGGAAGAAGTGAGAGAAGACTAATTTGGGAGTACAAGCTTGGAAATAAAATATTTAAGGAAGCATAAAAAGAAAGAGATTTAGAGGTTGACGATAAATGCAAAATATTATTGACCCCAAAGGATCATATAAATGAAAAAGTGAGAAACATGTACACATTGTTAGCAAATACGAGAGTGGCCTTCACTTATATGGAAGAAGAATTTTTCAAAACAATAATCATATCCTTTATTAGGCCTACTTTGGAATAGGCAGCAGTAGTATGGAAGCCACATTTAAAGCAACATATCATTAAATTAGAAAAAAGTACAAATAGCAGCAACTAAATGGGTAACAAGTCTAAGAGACCTAAACTATGAAGAAAGACTAGAGAAACTAAAGTTATCTAACCTGGCAGAAAGACGAAAGAGAGGAGATCTAAATATGGTTTACAAATGTGTCACAGAAAAAGAAAAGAGATATATAGAGAACTTGTTTCAACAAGGAATACCTACAATGAGAGGTCACAGTAAGAACTTTATTGAAAGAAGAGGAAATAAAAATGTACAGAAATATAGCTTTCCAAATATAATAATAGACTGATGGAATGAATTGCCAGAAGTGGTGTGTGCCATTACGAGCTTGACTCAATCCTGTATATATACAAGTAGGTAAGAACAAATAGGTAGGTAAGAACGTAGGGTATCGAAACAGATGACGGATCAAATGACGCCTGGCACACACATACACGTACTCTTTAAATTATATTGGAGCCTTTTGTGCACCCACCTACAAAAACTCTGTCGTCTCATCCGCAAAGTCATGAACCCCACAAGCTTCATAATTGGAAAATGTTGTTGTGTATTGTGTTTCGATTCACGAAACATTAAACCCTAAACTTTCAAGACCCGTTTGGTGAGGCGACAGCGCTTTTGTAGGTGGGTGTACTGTAAATCTCTTAGACATTTCAACATTTCGCCTTGACCCCTAATGATATTGGCAGTGTCCACCGAAACCATTTGGTAATACAAAGTAAACTTCCTTCTATTCATCTATTCATCCATGTACAGTACGAGATGTACGAGAGAGAGAGAGAGAGAGAGAGAGAGAGAGAGAGAGAGAGAGAGAGAGAGAGAGAGAATAAATCATATTAGGGAAAACCCATTTAATTCTAGTTTACCTCTCGTAGTGTACAAGTTTACTTATTCCGTATGTGTGTGTGTAATATAAAGTTAATTAACGGCAGAGTAAAGACAATAAGGAGTATCCTAGCTTATCTATTACAGGGGAGGGGGGACAATATGATAAAATTACAACTTTTCTCAATATTTAAGAAATATTGGAACAGCACTGGAAGATTAATGATGATTACCTAATAGCAATAGATGGCATAAAATTAGGTTCCCTTACCTTTCAAGCATAATTACGTACACATAATGTACATATTCCTTCGTAGCATATATATATATATATATATATATATATATATTTTTTTTTTTTTTTATCATCGTACGTTTCTGTCATTCTCAGGTCGTGATGACTGTGTCCAAGGTACAAAGGAATCGACGGAAACAGGGACGACAGAAGAAGGTAGGATACTCGAGGAAATAATGCTGAAGGAAGAGGAACAAGATGGAAATGTAGAGGAACAGAAAGTAGAAAAGGATGAAGT
This sequence comes from Petrolisthes manimaculis, assembly GCA_034508575.1. NCBI lineage: Eukaryota > Metazoa > Arthropoda > Malacostraca > Decapoda > Porcellanidae > Petrolisthes > Petrolisthes manimaculis. The sequence goes on from JAWZYT010004376.1 coordinate 115,701, forward strand.
AATGAAAATAGACAAAGTTTGTCCCATGTTGACGGCTAGACCTACACCTGAAGCTGGCCCTCCTGAGGATGAGATTGACGTAACCTTCAAACCCATCAGTGTGAACATCGAAAACAAATAATTTAACTGTGGATCAATCAACTCAAGTAGATCTGCACCACAACACTAGAAAGTACACACCGACGGACAAAGCCTACGAACACACACACTTCCCCATAGTCACGATGGGGATTACAGACATATACATAATGGATAGACACAGACTAAGGCTGTTGGGCAGTACCCGGCGGGCAAATAGTGTTACCAAAACCAGTTTCAAAATGTACAGACAGTACATTCTCACTAACAAGTTTCAGCTCACTTTCACATTAAATAACTAACCTAACGACAGAAACACTTCTTGAAAACCAAAATCATGCCTAAATATGCATAGCCTGAAAGAAAAAATACAAATATGGATTTTTTACTGATTTTTTGTTCTTGGAATAAAAACTGGGTCAGAATGTAACCAATCTGGTAATATTAGCAATTTTAAGTACACGAGATGGACGCGAATTTATGCTGCCGGCTGTACATGGGATGGACGCTTATTTATGCAGCCGACTGTACTATATAATATACTATCCCGCCAGATCAAGCCAGTCAGGCTGAGACAGTCACTCCCTTTCAATTCTTCATCTGTACAGCCGTGGCTGATATAGGTGGACCAGGGTATAAGTGAGTTATCTAATTATAAATCTCTTTCAACGTTGAGAAGGGTTTCGAAAATTCACTTATTCGAACTCTGTTCCGTTGGTCACCAACACTCCTTGGACCCTGCTGGTCCACCACTATCAGCCACGACTCTACCTCCATTCCCTCTATCTCCTTCGTATTTGCTGTCCCATCTCTCTATAATCTCCCTCGTCTTACAGGAATTTCCAGGCCTAAGGTGGTGTTGTTTCATCTGCAAATTAAATATTTTTTACTAAATGGTACACGCAAGTCATCCCTTAAATAGTTTTTGTATGACAGAAAATGATACTCTTGGAGGGCAAACTATATTGTATTCGTACAGGAGGAAGGACCACAACCTCCTGCCCCACATCGATCATTACCTTCTATAACTATTATATACACTTTCTCAGTAAAGTGTCAAATCCAAATTAAGTTTCTGTCGTCCTTAGGGAGCAGTTTGTTCGTTTAAGTTTTCCACTATTCGTTTCTCTTGGTCAGTGTAACTCCAGACAATATTAATTTGTTACTCCTAATGGACATCACGTCCTTTATGATGTAGTAATAGGAGTTAATTATTTTATCTACCGTAGATATTATATCCAATAACATATTTCCATTACTTCTATGTATTCTATGGTTATTTTGAGCAAACACAGATCAAAAGTATTATACAGCCTGCAGCTAAAATTCGCTAGATTTAGCAGGAAAATATCTAAAATGGCAATACTGGTCGACTCAAACAACAGTCACACCACACGTCCAGTATATCAGATTGCAGCTCAGTCTTAATTTGTTCTTCCCATTTTCCATCAATCTAATATAATAACGGTCCACGAATATCTATAATGAATGCTTATTGACCCAATCAGGAGGCACTTCAATATATTCTTGGGTGTCAGGATAAATGATAAAGAGCGATAAACGGGGAGTAAGATCATCAACGCTAGTGACTGTGAGCAACCCTCTCCTCTCCGATACGTAGTAAGTAACGTAGGATAAGGCAGGGCTGATGGGACTGGTGCTGGTGCTGGTACCAACTGTGTGTGTGCCAGTGGAGTGCCATTAAGTGTGACTACGTGTTAGTTGTTGTGTGGACGTTGGAGTGGCCACTTACACCTACGCAATCATTGACAATTTCTCATGTTTATGCTAACTTGACGATCATTACGACTTGATTTATCGTCTTCAGAGAAAGATACGGTACAGGTAAGTGTGACGGGAATAAATGTACTAAACTAATGTTTGTTATAACTTGGTAGTTTGGATTTAATTCCAAGTAACTAAGGAATGGGCTTGTCGGATGTTTTGGGATAAATATGGGATGTTTATATTGCAAATTTTAAAGTGCTAGAACCAATCCCATTATGTAATTGTTACCTGTATTCATCTAAATCTTATTGTTACCTGTATTCATCTAAACCTCATTTATTTTAGTTAGACCACGAGCGAGCTTTGAAACCTTGGCCAGGTACTTACAATTAAGCCAAATGATCATTGTAAGTTGGTAACGTAACAACATGACGGGCTCTTGGCGTCACGTTACAGAATCATCAGTGTTGTTGGTAGGATCAAATAACTATAACAAATTAGTTTAGCACAAATTTAATATATTACTGAATTAATCATTATATATATCCTCTACCTTCTCACGTACTGTTGGACACAAGAATGGTTGGCACAGCCCATGTGAAAGATGGTCAATTTCTGCCAATATCAAGTTTCTTAGTGCCAAATAGGAGACATCAGGGGCAGTAATCAGTATTGATGATGGTAATAAAATGCAACTACCTGATAATAGACACTGGTTACTCAAATGGGACAAGTATCTTTCACCTGGGCTGTACCACCCATTCATGTGTTTAACTGTACGTCCCTCCACTCTCTCTCTCTCTCTCTCTCTCTCTAGTAGGCTACAGCACATGTATTGTTATAGAGGACCAATAGAGGTGGAAATTATCACCAACCTTGAGTGGTAATATTGGGGCCATCCATTTTATTCTATATTTTACAATATTCCTAGACAAGGACTAAACTGAGAACAGGTTAAAAATGTTTTGAATGGTTTTATGCTGGGAGGATGAACTAACACAATTATTAGTTAATGATACTAGATAACGTAGTAGTTGGTGAAATAGGTGATTGAAGAACCAATTACTTTTTTTTTTCGAGGAGGCTTGGGTGCCCAGATTACTCATCCTTCCCCTTCTGCAACATGGAGCCGTATGCAAGAACATTCATGGTGCATACGATGGCGTGGTACCGGTGTCATATTGGATAAGCACTCCCCCAAAATAAGTACTCCCTCCCCAGTACAAATTTATTATGGTAAAAGTAATCCCCCAGTTATTATTCCATATGTAAAATAAACTCCCTCCTGTGAAATAAGTACTCCCACACTTAGGAACGATTAGGAGGTAATGAGACATACGAATTATCAAGAAACTGCCATTAGCAATCCCTGGTTGTTAGTGTATGTACGAACGTAGAAACGAATTGTTTTAATTCAATTCCAATTCAACTATCATTTGTGGACTCGAACTTGATAGTCTACGCGTTTGGAACGAAACCAACCGAACCACACAGGATAATTCAACTTAACAGTTTATTGTCAGTGTGGTGAGTGTTGTCGACAATGCCGCACGTGTCATTTGACTTCATATATCAGTATCTTCTGAAGGGTGTGTGTCACCCTACTGTATGTACCAAAGGGGAAAAAGCCAACTTCCACAAAACATGTAGACCCTTTGTTGTTAAGGATGAAGAACTATTCTACAAGAAGGTGAAAAATGACCAAACTGGAGAGAAAGTGGAGGTAAAATAAGCAGACATGTTTCATCATTAACATAGCAACAGTAACCATTTTGATTATGTCAAAGGAATCATGTAGATAATTGTGGATTGAAATGTCATTGAATATTATTGATAATCTGCAGGAGACAAATATACAATTTAAGATAATTCTGTTTTATTGACTTTAAATTGCATGGGAGTATTTATTCCATTGGGGCCAGTTCATATTCCATATGATATATATACTGGGGAGTTCATATATTATATGGAATAATGACTGGGGGAGTGATTTTATCATATGAAATTTCTACTGGGGAGTATTTTCTTATGGGAGTCCATATTCTATTCCACACCGGTACGATGGCTCTATTGTTTTTCTATGGAGCCATCGTATCGGTGCCACACCATCGTATGAACCATGAATGTTCTTGAATACGTCTCAATTGACAACATCGTGATAGACCTCATCATTATCATTATATAGTACATTGATTGGGTTTCATTAGGGATAAGGCCATATTTATAATGTGCTATCTGTATACAATACCTGTCGCCTTAGAATATACTTATCTTTCTTGTCTTATCACATGCAGTTGCTGTTCTCTCACGATGACTCTTCTTTATACACCTTCTATTCTCAAACTCCTTAATTGCCCTCAGTGCTACAATTGTCTGCACAAACCACCTCCCTTTTGTGCCTAAATTATCTGGCAATAGTGTGAGCATGGGCTTACCAAGCTGAAGGAGTTTCAAAGTCCTGTGTAGTTGATGTCATATATCTACACACTGTTATAAGTGTGATAACATAATGATCAGGAGCAGGGATGTATAGGGTTAAGTTGGCTCACCTTTTCTCGGGCGATTGCGGCGCCTAATAGCCATCAATCAATTTTCTCGGGCGCCATATGACCTCGCTGTAGCGGCGTCTAATATCAATCAATTCTTATATAGGTCTACTGGGTAATAAATAAAGCTGAAAATGTAACATCGTATTCGTTTGTTTATCTGAATTGTTTATTCTGGGGAATGCTTGGCCATGTTAGCCTACAATGAGTTTCAGGCCTGGAAATAATAGTTTTTTGCAATTATCTTCCAGAGTAATTGCTGTATCGGATTGGTTCCTTGGCACAGTGTACAACATTCCTCATCCTAAATGTTTAGCAATGTAGTGGAATGGTAAATATTGTTAATTACGGCGTTTACTCCAAGCGTTTAAAGTCAAATTAGTCGGCATGACTAATGTACATATGATACACGTACCCCACCCTCGCTCAGTTACTCGCAGTATTTGCTGGTAAAATGTGGAGTAGTAAGCAGGGTTATCTTACAGTGATTGTGATTGGTCGATCTAATATCTTCTGTAAGATACACCTGCTTTCTACTCTAGATTTTACCAGCTAAAACTGCGAGTAACTGAGCGAGGGTGTGGTACGTGTATCATTGACAGACTGTACACATTCCAACTTCATCAACTTCGTCTAGCGTCCATCCCATCAATCCCCCTCACCCCTCTTTTCCTCCTCCCTTTCGTTTACTTCCCCCCTCCCTCCCCTGTGTGTGTGCCGGCTACAGCACATGTTTATTTTTAAGACTAGGATGGAGACTGATTGTTCATAGTTTTCATAGCCAACATACTACATTGTCGACGTGGATAAAGAAATACATTCGCTATACGTATTCTATCCATATAGCCTACATTATTTGTCATTGACGTCACATACTATAAATCCCTGCGTATTCCCTCCTTACCTATTGATGATGCATAATCAACCTCGTATAAAGGACCACGTCTCAATTAATTAATGCATTCCATTGCACCGCCAATATAAGTATGTCTTCACATGAATGTTTGTGTGTGTGTGTGTGTGTGTGTCCACCTTTATGCAGATGTTTATAGTGTGGCTTATTTAATGAGTTCAATCTAACTATGACTACGTAACTTTGTAATTTGAATAACCACTGTCATAGAAAAAAATTATATTGACTTTTATACCTACTCTCATTCGACCCAACACCGATATTTACATGTGAAATTGAGGGTCACACGCTTGAAAGATTAAATGCACATGAGGGTTATGGGAATGAAATTGTACTTGATTCCCCTATTGAAATAGTAGCCTACATATATTATACATAATATATCTATCGGTATATAATAATAATACAGATACTATCACGAACTCACACACCACTTTATATCACTCAAGTTCACACACCACTCTATATTATTGCTTTAATTGTCGAAGGGTTTGCACTGTAACTTTGTATATTCAAATAATCAATTCTTACCACAACATACATTATGTATATATGGTAATGGAGATAAGCAAAAGGATGACGGGGAGGCAAAGGAAGAGAGATGTGGGAGGAGAGAACGAGGGGGGAAATAAGAGAGAGGGAGGGCGGGGTAGAGGATTGGGGAAAAGAGAATGATTTGGAGGGGAGAGAAGGGGAAGGTGGTAGGGATGGACGAGATTGGGGAGTAGTGGGTGTTCGAATGTCAACGTTGGCAATGTTGGGGTATGCCATCAGAGTCAGGAGTAAACACCGTAATTAATAACATTTGCCATTAAAATACATTGTTAAAAAATAGGTTGAGGTGTGTTGTACTCTGTGCCAAAGTACCAATCCGATACACCAATTACTTTAAAAAATAATTGCAAAAAACGATGCTTCACGGGCTCTGAAACCCATAGTAGGTGGTGGCCAGATACATAAGCTAATTGGAATATCCAACTCCCACACAAAACTCTCAGCCTTAGGCAGAACGTAAGCCATAAAACATAGGCCAAAAATGATGTAGTTGTAGTAGAAATGTTACCCTTGCACATACCAGGCAATAGTCCCTCATTTCCCAAGGTCAAATCACATGACACACGCGCATCTCTCTAATACACACTTCCCTTGAGAAAGTGGAGAGTGCATCATATTATGATATTGGAATGGATGTTACTATAAGAGTATGAAGATGGTGTATTGGAGCAAAAATGAGGGACTTCGAGTAAATGCATATCAGTGAGATTATGAAGAAGGTATATGTAAAAGAGAGATCAAATTTCAGGTGAGTGAACAGAATGATAGAGTACAAGAGGGAGAAAAATGACGAATGTGAGTAGAAGGGAATCTCTTCATTATGCAAGAGGGAATGTATGAACTCGGAAAACTGGAAACTCCTCTGCTGTGGATGTTCCCTTGTGGAGTTGCCATAGAAAATGAGGAATCTGAGTTATAAAAAAAAGAAGATAGCTATTGCTTTCGTTGTTGGCCCTCTATATTTGCCCATTTACTCAGCTCCTGCAGCATGCAGGAAATTGTTATAATTAATTTTAACTTCCACCCCAATGGCAACAATATACTGAAATAATACCAAGCAAGAGAATTTTGATTTATGACAATATACCAGTATTTTATGTCTTTTATATTAGGATGACGTGGCAGTTGAAGATGGTAGAGTTGGGCAGCAGTTTGGTTACTTACTCCGTTCTTACACTGCTGACAGTCATGTTGGCTAACTGGTTCTACAAGAGACGTCAGAAGGTTGGTCCAGACAGTTATGAAATATGGTATACAGACAGTTTAGAGAACATATGTACCAATGTGGGACGAAAGTATATTGACAATTCACCTATACAGGCATCCATCTGCTTTGCATAGTATATCCTTCAGATGTCTGTACTGTATAAAAGGAGGATTCAGGAAATTCTGTCAGTAACTGAAGGTTCTTTAAAAGTGACTGGAGGACTAATTGACTAGTGTACTGCTACGTTATATTTGTCAACTTATCAAATTGTATCTAATACAATGTATCTGAACTCATAATATAATAGCAGAATTGAAGCAAAGTTTTCCTGCTAACTGAATTTTATGATGTGGTTACTTTCCAGGTCCTATTGATTGAACAGATACCTGGACCCAAGGCACTGCCCATCCTTGGAAATGCTCTGGAGGTCAATGTGGAGCCAAGAGGTCAGTCATATCAAAGCTTACCAGCTTCATATTCTTTTCTGAGTTAGTGTATTTTTACAGAATGGCTTTACCATGACTTTACCACCGTGAACAACTTGATGACTTTGTTCTGAAATAATGAATGACCCAAGGTGAAGCTTCACACATATCAGTGTTACCAGATGTAGCCTAGAGATCATTACATCACCTGTTATTAACTTAAACGGCTCTCACATTGTCAATAATTTTGTCAATATTCAAATAATGACAATAAATATTGATCGTTTGAGGGCGATATTGATGGTTTTGACAATACATAATATTGACGAAATCAGCATTGACAAGTCTGGAAATATTTCTGATATTGACAATATTAAATGTCCAAGGTATTGCCAATAGCGATTCCAGTGTTAATTAACAGTCAACATGACGAGCGGATATAACAACTTTCCACTGTACCTGCTCAAACAAAAGCAGACATTCGGGATTTACTACCAAGATTTATTTGCGTGCATTTATAGACTTGGCCATGTTATGGGATATCACTCAGTCACTACAAGAAAATATATTGACAAAAATAAGAAAAATGAAGTACTTTTATGTCACTGTGCAAGTTGGTATTTCCTGTCTTTATCCATTCTTTTGTCCATCTTCTCTGTTTTTTAGGCTCATTTTGTAATGAAAAATCTAAAAGAATGCCAGCACAAGCTTTTTCTGCAAATATACTGTCTACAAAACTCAGTATACACCTCTTTTTTGACACATGTCTACTGAGACTGAGTACGAAAAGTGGCATGAAAATATTAAACGTGTGAGGCTGGTATTGTCAATACTTGAAATATTGACATTACAGAACTGATATTGACAGTAAATATTGATGGTGTGAGGGTCGCTTTACTGTTTAGTCTGTACAGAACTATATGGTACGTAGGTCTATACTTCCTTATATTTGTGTTTTTGTTGTATGGTTGTACGGGTATCGGCTAAATTTAAGAAGGAATGTAAATACAGTAGTGCAATCCATCTATGACGAATATTTGCCTGAGATGGTACATGTATTCCTTTGGATGAATATATCCTCATTATATCAGTCGGTCTCTATCCTTATGCATCCTCTCACATTCACTTCCCTTCCCTTCTCTTTATTCAATTTCTCCATTTCTTTCTATACTTTCCTTCTATGAACCTCACTACTCTCCAACCTATGTCTCCCTTTCTATTTATGTTTTCACAATCATTCATTCCATACCTCGATCCATTTTACTTAATTCCTTTCCTCTATCTTTTCTGATCCCGACTCACACTGCCTTTGCTGTAATAACACTGTACTAAATCTCCTTTTTGAAGTACAGTAGTAAAGTCATGGTCTAATGTAGGCCCTACTGCAACACCTTCCAATAAGATGGCTTCGAAAAATGATCCGAAACTATAGCTGTTGGTGTGTGCAATTTTGGTTCATAAAATTACCTCGAATAGCTCGCTTTTATTCACCAGGTTGCAGTACATTAGACCATCACTTTACCATAGTTTGAAGGAAGTAGTAGTCGCTCTCCATTTTGTCTAATATAGATTACAGTACAGTACAGTACATTACTCTCTTCACCTCAATTTTAAATTATTGTATTGTACTGTAAAATAAATAAGAATGGTGTAGGTCACTCCAACCTCTGTCGTCGAACCTTAAACATTATCTGCAGCCTTACTTGATAAAGGTCATATTCAACTAATTGTCGCATAACCAAATCTAGTTGCATCTAACCTAGTTTATTTGTACATATTTCATCATAATGCACACAATTGTACTTTTCCTACCAAATTATTTCGTAATACAATACCTCCTGTCCAGCCATGTACAGTCGGCGGCAAAAGTTCTGTCACCTCACTTGCTTCACCGAGACGGGCAGTGTTCATGGACTCGAGAAATTCACACGTTTTCTACACCTAATAATCTCGAGTCTATGAACATCGCGTGCATCTGTGAAGCAGGTGAGGCGTAATATATTCGGTAGGCAAGGATGAAAACTGTCTACCGTCACAAATATTCCTACTGTCATCGAGGCGTCATGGTTCGTAGGCACAATGTAGTCTGTGCTCGATTGAGGCTTGGCTACCAGCCACCGTGGGAGGTTAATTGCTGAGATGCAGGGTGAGCCTTCCTTCACTGAGTGTCGCTTGTATCGAGCGCATCGTGCTAATATTATAGAACACTATTATTGCCTGGCCTTCCTCACTGTTCGACACTTGCTGCTTGATGTGGTTTGTCGATACCTGCTAAACCATCAGGTTTGGGAGGAACTTCTGTTATGCCACCCTCGTTTTGGTGGATATAAATAGGTCATAATGTAAATACTTGTCTGTATTCTCGTACTTCATACAGTTATGCTAACGTGATGTGTGTGTGTGCGCGCGTAGTCATTGAATTTTCATGGGTCCCACCTACCTTTATGATTTGTTGTCTGTCTGTTGATTGACACCACGGCGTAATAAAAAAAATCTCATTCCACTCCCCCATTTCCCCTTCCTCTGATCAACAAATATGGTACAGTTTATATACTGTACTGTACTATGGTATGCGTATATTGACTGGTGCAGTGTGTAATACTGTAGTGTATATTTTTTTATACACTGTTACATCTTGGGAGTTAAAGTTGAGTGAGAATTTAAATAGGCCTGGGAAGGTACTAGTGGCGTGGTAACTCCAAACTAATAACAGATTTCATGATAAAAACTTTAGAGGTTCATATTATAGGGACTTTAACTTATTGCCTATATATGATCTTAATAATTTGACCAACTCAAAATTTACTTGTAAGGAGGAAAACAAATCAAGTTCATAATTTCGATAACATATACCATAATTAAACAAAACCCTCATAATAATGACACCACAACCTTGAAATATAAATGAACCATAATAAAATAAATCAATTAATTAAACAACATTTAATAATCGCACATTGACAATCATAGAGGAATCAAGCAATGGTTACCCAAAATATAGTACAACACACACACACTATCCCTGCTTGGCGGCGAGCACAGGAAGTGGAATCATATACCATAATATATATATATAACTCACAAGGTAGTCAGATCACTCACACAAAAACCTCCAGAGAGCCGATACATCCAGGACACTGGGGGTGTATGAACTGAGTGCAAAACTGTCCACTGCTTTTTGTAACACCTTCGTTTGTAAGTAATAAAACCCACACTGGTAGACAGAATAATTGATTGTGCCAGCACAAGCACTGATGTCTTTCTTTTTCTGTGGTGTAAATACCAAAAAGGTTAATTAACAAGTATGGAAGGATAAATGGCTGACAGCACTAGACCTTCGTTGACCATCAGGTAGAAGGTTTTATTCTTAAACTGACCAGTGTGGTACTGTACATTTTAAAATATAGAATTTAATATTTGGTAAAACAATGCACATGCTGTAGGCTACTTCACTTGTATTCACCTTCCCTCCTGGTCTATCTTTGGTTCTTGACCCCAGAAATGTGATACCAAATGACCTCCCCTCCCAGGTCCTGCCCTTAACCCAGAACTCAACAGTAAGATAATGCATGATTAATTGTATTATTTGATTGAGGCATAATATTATAAAACTCTTGAAATTTTAGGGTAGCTATGGTAACCTTGACATCAAGGAGATGGTACTATATGACAAATGATTATGTAGGAAAGTGTGGAATAAGTAAGAATAAAGCAAAATAACTGGTGCATGATAGTCAAGAGTGAAATAAAATCACAAGGAGGAGTGTATGATAGGGCTGGCAACATGGTTTTATCTTGACAGTCCATGGAATGATTCCTTTCACCTTAAGGGTGACATGGGTGCAACAACTTGAGGGTGAGAACTGAGAATTTTGTGGTCTTGAAAAGGGGAATGGATGTGTGTGTGTGTGTGACCCATTTCACTGTGTATTCAGCCTACTCTATGTACATTTTGCTAGTCCTCTTTCTACCCCTGGCACTAGAGCCTCCTACCCCTTGATTATAGGGATATACAGTAGGGTATTTATGATGATGATAGACCATATAAATACGGTATACTGCAAAAAAAAGCAATGTATCCAGTAGGAGTAAAATCATTATTGTGACCGATCCTATCATTGCAGACCTGTTTCAAGTAATCTCAGGAGGTTCGTATATCTGGAGCCAAATCACCCCACTGATGAGAGTTTGGGCTGGACCCTTCCCTCTGATCCAGCTGTTCAAGTGTTCTGTTGTCGAGGTATAAGATGATATACAGGATGTTCTTGTTAGTAGGTGATATACAGGATGTTTTTGTTAGTAGGTGATATACAGGATGTTCTTGTTAGTAGGTGATATACAGGATGTTCTTGTTAGTAGATGATATACAGGATGTTCTTGTTAGTAGGTGATATACAGGATGTTCTTGTTAGTAGATGATATACAGGATGTTCTTGTTAGTAGGTGATATACAGGATGTTTTTGTTAGTAGGTGATATACAGGATGTTCTTGTTAGTAGGTGATATACAGGATGTTCTTGTTAGTAGATGATATACAGGATGTTCTTGTTAGTAGGTGATATACAGGATGTTCTTGTTAGTAGATGATATACAGGATGTTCTTGTTAGTAGGTGATATACAGGATGTTCTTGTTAGTAGGTGATATACAGGATGTTCTTGTTAGTAGGTGATATACAGGATGTTTTTGTTAGTAGGTGATATACAGGATGTTCTTGTTAGTAGATGATATACAGGATGTTTTTGTTAGTAGGTGATATACAGGATGTTCTTGTTAGTAGGTGATATACAGGATGTTCTTGTTAGTAGGTGATATACAGGATGTTCTTGTTAGTAGATGATATACAGGATGTTCTTGTTAGTAGGTGATATACAGGATGTTCTTGTTAGTAGGTGATATACAGGATGTTCTTGTTAGTAGGTGATATACAGGATGTTCTTGTTAGTAGGTGATATACAGGATGTTCTTGTTAGTAGGTGATATACAGGATGTTCTTGTTAGTAGGTGATATACAGGATGTTCTTGTTAGTAGGTGATATACAGGATGTTCTTGTTAGTAGGTGATATACAGGATGTTCTTGTTAGTAGGTGATATACAGGATGTTCTTGTTAGTAGGTGATATACAGGATGTTCTTGTTAGTAGGTGATATACAGGATGTTCTTGTTAGTAGGTGATATACAGGATGTTCTTGTTAGTAGGTGATATACAGGATGTTCTTGTTAGTAGGTGATATACAGGATGTTCTTGTTAGTAGGTGATATACAGGATGTTCTTGTTAGTAGATGATATACAGGATGTTCTTGTTAGTAGGTGATATACAGGATGTTCTTGTTAGTAGGTGATATACAGGATGTTCTTGTTAGTAGATGATATACAGGATGTTCTTGTTAGTAGGTGATATACAGGATGTTCTTGTTAGTAGATGATATACAGGATGTTCTTGTTAGTAGGTGATATACAGGATGTTTTTGTTAGTAGATGATATACAGGATGTTCTTGTTAGTAGGTGATATACAGAATGTTCTTGTTAGTAGGTGATATACAGGATGTTCTTGTTAGTAGGTGATATACAGGATGTTCTTGTTAGTAGGTGATATACAGGATGTTTTTGTTAGTAGGGGATATACAGGATGTTCTTGTTAGTAGGTGATATACAGGATGTTCTTGTTAGTAGGTGATATACAGGATGTTTTTGTTAGTAGGGGATATACAGGATGTTCTTGTTAGTAGGTGATATACAGAATGTTCTTGTTAGTAGGTGATATACAGGATGTTCTTGTTAGTAGGTGATATACAGGATGTTCTTGTTAGTAGGTGATATACAGGATGTTTTTGTTAGTAGGGGATATACAGGATGTTCTTGTTAGTAGGTGATATACAGGATGTTCTTGTTAGTAGGTGATATACAGGATGTTTTTGTTAGTAGGGGATATACAGGATGTTCTTGTTAGTAGGTGATATACAGGATGTTCTTGTTAGTAGGTGATATACAGGATGTTTTTGTTAGTAGGGGATATGGGACTTGACCATGTTTCTTGGTAGCTTTTTAACTTGTTCATACAGTTGAGTGACTTCAGGATTGAATATTTGCTATTTACTCATATATGAATTAATGATTAATTAATTCATTTACCCATATATCAATTAATCATCGGTTTTAGTATTGTCAGTAACCCATGACTTTAGTTTGTAGTCCTGAGCATCTTTGATGACACCATTTATTACACTCTGAACACAGCACTGAGTTCACTCCAAAACCCAAGCTGCAGCTCCCACAACTTCCTGATTAAATTCTTTCTGCTTGCTTGCCCGTTCCCATCACCTGCATCTTGTATTATACACATTTAGATAGCATACATGTGTATGAGGGATAGAGCTAACAATTACACTGCAATATAGTATGTAAGAGTAAAGGACTGTAGCGTTTGTTTAACTCACAGGGACTGGATGTAACCTCAAACATAGGAAAGTTGAGATTATCAGCTTGTGCTCGACCAATGCCCCTTGGCATTCTAAACACTAGTAAATCCATATATATATAACACTCTGTCTGTCTGTCTGTTTAACTGCTATGCACGGTCGCATCATTTCACCTCGAATAAAAAGGTAATATGCCATTTTGATCAGTGAATCCTGAGAAGCGTCCTCGGCCTACAAAAGAAAAAAAAGTTTTAAAAAGTTTTAAAATGACTAGTGGGGGAGGGGGGGTTCGATTCCAGTACCCCTGCAGCCCAAGCCGAAGGCTGTTATTTAGCCTTAACCGAAAGATCCCAGGTTCGAATTCCCGGTGTGGGTACAATTTTTTTATACCTTTTTTGTTGACAAATGATATACTATTCTGACTGGTGTAGTTCCAGGAATGTCCTCGATTTAATTTTATTTTGGTGGATATGTGTTACTTGAATTATATTATCAGCTTAAAACAACCAAATATTTATGGCTTTCTCAACATAGACTCTATGGTCTCAAGCATCAAGAATGCAGGCAGGCCTGGCTTGCATGCCCAATTTAGGAATGAATTCAAACCACAACATGTTGAACACCTAAATTTAATACTAAATATAAGGACAGTGAAAAAAAAAGTTTTAAAATGACCAATGGGGGTTTGATCCCAGTACTTTCGGAAACCGAGCTGGTGAACAGAAAAAACTTAGTGAGTGAGAAGTTGCCAAGGTACTTTTGAATACTGTATTGCAGTTTTGTATAGAAAGAGATAACTTGTAGACAAACAAGGGATGAGAGCAATGGGGTAACAGTTGGAGGGTTGGGAAGATCTCCTTTCTTCAGAGAAGTCTGAGTCTCGGCAAATATTTTGAAGCTGAAATGGGTAGGATGGAATCATCTTTCTCAGACTCGATGCTTGTCCTCAGTTACACAAGACTATCAAATGCTGGCCAATATAAATTTCAGATATTCAGAGTAGACAAATGATGTAAGATCAAATCCATTCCAGACGTCAGTTTTCTTTTTCGAGATGATTGAATGGTTCTTACTGCTCTTCAATTTGTCTAGCTACACTAACTTGTCAAGGGAATGCCCCCTATATGGCCTATATCATCAACAATGGCGTAGTAAGATGCTGTAAATAAGGTGTTCTTGAAGAGAAAAACAGGCTTACTGTCAAGGTAGATTCAATAAAAGTGCCTCCCCTAGAGAAACCCTCTTGCCCATGTTTCTGTGCAACTTCAGTTCAATGACTGATACATGCAAGGACAACTAAGGGCTATGTAATTGTTCCCATGTCTCTGGTACCAGAAATACCCACAGAAGAAAGTTTGCACAGGATATTTGCCTTCTCAAGTCATTTACTGTAATTAACTTTATTCTTGTATCTTTGAAGTGTGATACCATTATTATGTATAAATTTGGATTGGTTAATACATTGTTTCCTCTTTGACACTCCACTAACAGGTAAATATATCACGTAGGAGACTTTTACATACATATTCTGGTGTGTAAATATAAGCTATTTAAATCTACAGTTAATACATTTGTCGTGGTTCATGTTGAAAATGCAACCCTGAACTACAGCTCGGGCAGTGTTAAGGAATTACGTGTTTAGTGGTGTAAAACCTGAAAATGGTGTGTGTGTGTGTGTGTGTGTGCAGTAAATATGGTCATAGAAACACGTACAGTAAGTACAGTACCTTAACAGTATAATTATTTGCTCCGCGATGTAAAGTAAGGCTCATTGTTGGTGAATTTTTGTGATTTGCGTGTATGTCTGACAAATTATATACCCCACGAATATCAGAAGTGAAGTGTTGGTGTCGCTGTTACAGAGTTCTTCCAGCGTGTAGTTGGAGGCCTTGGTATAGTGGGGGGCGTTTTGAGGGTGTGGCTCGGAGTTCGTCCCATGGTGCTCATCAGTCTCCCAAACCAGGTGGAGGTAGTCTTATCATTTCTATCTTTCCTGTTATACATCATCATAATCATCATCATTTTCGATTAATGTCACATGGTTAGATGATCAGTGATACCCTTCCAACCAACCCTTTCTCACACTTCTCCCATATGAACATCCTGTGTTGTCGGTCTTCTCTTAACACACTATCTCCACTTAAGGACCCTCTGATTGTGTATAAAAATTGGAGGCTTCTGATTCCACCTAACCATACCACGAAACAAGTTCCTTCCTTGTAGGTGGTGTTTCGAAGCAATACTTGAAGGACTCGTGTACCTCCAATTTTCTGACTACAATACAGGGTCCCTTAAACCACTTTCACTCCAACATCCCTCCCTTCCCTCTTCTCTCTATATAACCATAACATCACAATTTCTGTATTTTCATATCTGCACTTGGCTCCTTCCATCCATATCTTCATGCCACCTTCTAATTGTTACCCATCTTTGTTTCTTCAGGTTACCTAATACTAGATACGGACCTCTGTATTTTTTTATCACAACTAACAAATAAGTTGTCTATCCTCTATAATAAGGCCAATGTTTTAGAACTGTATTGTAGCACTAATATTGTACAAATTCCAAATACAGTACAGTACTCTTGTTCTCTTTCAGTGCTGTTGCTACATGTGTTCTTATAGCTCTCTCCAACCCACCACATCACCCTCCCTGTTTCACCCAAATTACACAACTTTTCTTCGTTCAAAACATCTACGGCACCATTTGGTATATTGAATCCAGAGAATAGAGTTAACCCCTACACTTCTACCACATACTCTACTTGGGAGCCATCATCTTTGTCTTGGATAAAAGTTAATTCTCCTTCAATCCTCTCTTATAGATTGCCTTATTCCATTCATTAAACATCCTCTCAACTTCCTCCTTTTTCGGTGACGGGTTCCTCTGGCGGTGACTATCGTGCCTTTGTTGTGGTGATGTTATGGTGATGTTGGTGGAGATGTTCATTTTTGTCGGGTGACTGTTGGTTTGAGTTTGGTGTGGATTGGGTTTCTGACATAGTCTCCCTCGCATATTTTTCAGTTGACCCTTTGTTGATTGGTACCATAATTTGTTAGGAATTCAAGTACATTAAATTCCACATTTTTAACCATAGCCAAATACCGTTGTAATCAAATATATATCTCGCATAGTAGCAGCTAGTGCATAGAAACTTGAAACTGGGACAGTACAGTTGGTGAAAGCACCCAAACAAAATGACAGTGATACTTGATGGGTAGTGGTGAAAATGATGAAAATGCTCTTGGTGGTGAAAGTGATATAAATATATTTAGTAATGGTGATAATGATGGAAATACATTATAGTTCTTTATACGGTTATCATGTTGGAAATGAAATTGATAGTGATACCACAAGAATAATGAAACCTGTTTTTTTTTTTTTTTTAATTGTGTAATTATTTTTGGTACATTTCTAAATTTTATTTTATTGGCTTCGTATGGTAAAATACAGTATTCATATTCTGTCTTGTATTGTACTATACTGTACTGAATGCCTATGGGGAAAACTGTACTAACCTGTTTAATCCTAGTTTGGATCGCAAAGACTTGCACATTGTTTCTTACTAGTCCTGCTGTTTCAGAGCTATTCCAAACTGCTAGGGGTAATTCCTATATCTGGAGCCAACACTAGTCCATGAGGAAAGTGTGGATTGATCCAATATGGAACACAGCACCCCATTCTGTTAAACACATTATGTAAGACTACAATATATACAACCACACTCACTAAGAACACAACATACACTCACGAAGGGCACTGTGGAGAAGCCCGATTCCTCAAACACTCGGGGCTGCTCGGCCAGACAGCTTGAGGAATTTTAGCAGTAACGACAGTACAGTATTTACATTCTGTAACTATAAACTTAAACTACCACTTATCCTCAAAATAGAAAACAAATATTGCTAGGTGTCTATAGCTTCAAACCTGAACAAAATGTTTGAATAATCTTTGTGCTGAATTTGATCATATGATACTGTATAATTATGTAGGTGGGTTAATTATTGTATATATTATATCATGGGTGAAAGGTAATTTCAAATAATGAATGGATACAGGATACAAGTCAAATTAGACAGACAGTAAAATTTGACAGAAATGCATAACAATTGGCATGCGGAAAAAATGCTTCTTTAAAGTTTAATAAAGTGAAAATAATAGTTGAGAAAGTTACATTATAGCTGGTATATCCCAACTTATACTAGAAATGGTCTGGTCTTACATGTCATGGTGTCACCTTAATTAGCACCCTGTTATAACATGATAACTATAGTTACATAATAGGTACAGCATTTTAAATGTAGAGTTTGATATGAAATTACTATTCTGAAATGTGTTCAAGATATGACTGCTATATTTTTCAAAGAAGGAAAATTATACATACAGTACTGTAAGTGAAATGCCACGGCGCATGACACTGTAATGCATAACTGAATTCCGTGTGCAGTATATAGAAACTGTTTATGATGTACTGTACTGTATTATATTTATCATAGTACAGTACAGTAACATATTCCATATACAGTATTTTAGTCTGGTACTATAGTTAGTTTATTTTCATATGTTCTCCACAAGATATAAATGCAGCACGTGTGCAATACTGTATTTCACATCTTAAACTTGCTGGCTACCCATTATTGAAAAAAAAAAATAGCTTCGTTATCATTACTTCGTTGATATCAGACGAAATCAAACCAACTATAGTAAAAGCATTAATGAATTGAACTGTACCTACTTCTACATCCACCTGCCTGCCTTCCCATCCCCAGAACTCTTCCAGCGAGTGGTGGGGTGGACATTGGTATGGGGGTGGGGGGTTCCTTTCTTTCGAGCCTGGCTTGGGTTACGACCTTTCCTCCTAGTCTACAGGGCACCCAGTGTTGAGGTCGGTGTTGTCTTCCCTGTAGAATTGTTGCTGGTATGGTAGTTCGGTAATATAAATATAGTTTGTTATTTTTAGTCATTTTTACCCGCCATGGATATTTTACTTTCAATAAACTACACAGTTTTTAACACCTCCAACCTCACACTATTCCTAAAAATATATTACAAGCGCTATTGGTGTGGTGTGCAGTAGCTCCTGTGAAGGACACTTGTTTGAGAAATGTGTATGCTTGTGTGCATTTGAATGTATTGTATGTCTTCTCCTAGAGGGCTATTCTGTCTATTTGCTATCACACATACCTTATGCTTCCATTTGGGAAATTTCAAAACTACTTGGTGCATACTGTAACACTCCATACCTTAGTAACTCCTTTTATTAAAATGCCGTTGTCTTCTTTGCTAAGATTAGCGGAGAGAATGGGAGAGGGTACATATTCCTTGTGTGCATATATTACTGTATGTGAATTAATTAATTATGCTGTAATTATTATTAGGAAGGTATGTTAAGAATTATGTGTCAAGTTAATATATAATTACCTGTTTAGTTCAAAGTGAATTGTAATTATTTATGCATTATTATTATTAGGGATGAATAGTTGAATACGAAAGATGGGCTTAAGTTCACAGGATTTCATAGAAGTTCTTATAAATGGGTGACGCGATATTGTATAATTCATATTGAAGGGACTAAATGTATTTCCCATCTTATTATCATAATTATTCAATCATTGTAATTCTTATTTTTCTAAAAATTAAGTCAACAAAATAAGGCATGTTTAAGAAGCATGATGTAATAGTTCCTATGATTTATATCATATGGGGAAATTTATCAAGCTTTAATTGGATTTAATATATTTTTGGATGAAAGAAGCTTGTTTGGGAATTAATTTTGATAAGCGTGTTGCCTGGAAAGAGTAGAAAATGATTGGGGGAAAATAGAAATTGTTGGAGACAGTTGTGAGAAAGCGTAACTGTTTATGAGAGAACCGGGAAATGAGGAAGAAGACGGCCATTGTGTGTAAATTAGAACTCTTAATGGCCGAGACTTTTGGGTACTGGGTGAAGATGTATGGTTTATTGTGATTATGTAGCTCCAGATATGTACTGTAGTGTGGGAAGGTTGACATTTGACACATGGAAATTGTCTGCTCCTTTATAGGTTCATTATTCGGTTCTTCCTCACTCGGGAAATTTTTAAGAGTGTAGGATACTGTACTTCATCATGGGTTACCAGTAAGACCTTTGACACTCAAAGCAATAGACCAAGGGTGTGCAGGTTTGAATCTTGGCCATGTTTGTGTTCTTCTACTCTGATGTTGGATTGGATTTTCCTTCGCATGGAAATACCAGGATAGTGAACACATTTATGGCCATAAACTGTACAATACATTTAGAAAATGAAGCTGGTTTTCTAGTGCAATTTCTATTTGATTCAATTGAAACTTGAGACTGTCTTGTAAGTTTTGTTTCAATTCTGAAATGATAATTGATTGTTTCCTTTGTAATTATGAGGCCTTGTAGTAAAGTAAATTATTGACATTTGCTTTGTGATAATGTACAGTATACCTTTTCTTGTAGAATTTATTTGTTATTGATAATTTTTATTTTGGATAACGATTATCATTATCTTGCAGTGTTATATGGTTTTTGTGATGTCTTTCTATATATTTTGCTACGAGGATTTAAATACTATTCCTCTTTCAGATATGTTTTTATGCTTAACGTTTATTTCTTGGTTTGAATGGTTTGTTTTCATGACTTGCTTTTGTTTTTAACTTATGTATGCTATGTTCTGTTATGTCATTCTTTGAATGATCTGTTGTTAAGCATTTTGTGTATGTTTAATGTTTTGTTGTGTTATAAATCGTCTTGTTGCTGTAATTTTCACTGATGCCTTAGTATTATGTGTTTATTGTTCACTTAGTGTTATATTTTTGTGGTTCTGCATTTTATGGTGCTGCTTTTCCTCCTCTTTGCCTGGCATAATAGTGGTGAGCTCTTTGTGGACGGCCATTCTGTACCCATTATTCCCTGCGTAACTTACCTGAGGCTACCCACACACAATCAATAATATTGATCAATAATGGGTATTGGTCAATATTTCTTGACCGTGTATTTTGTACTGTATATTGAAGGTTTGATCGATATATTGTCTACATCAAAAATAATTTTATATTCTGTCAATATATTGACATGACATTAATCCCAGCTCCAGATGAGAAATTTTCTTTAGTTACTCATATGAAAACAAAAAAAAAGTTTCTACCAGTGAATGCATAATCATTGAATCATTTTCACATTAGATGAACAGTTGATTTGAAATTGCATGGAATGATATCATAATTATAACCTTCCTTTAAGTGAGAAATCTAATCTTGCTGTGAATAGTAAGGGACTGGCACAGTGTGTTATTATATTTGGGAATGTACATACATACTGTATATTAGACCTGATCGATCACTACACTGTACTTGACTCTTGTAAAGTATTATGAACACCTTAATATAGCTAGGCTAATCACACACACCTTATACATAGATTCATTTTTACTTTGCTCTACATCTTGTATATTGCTTTCCTATCAACCCTGTTCCACTCCCATATTCTTCATCCATCTTGTTTCACACCTTGGCTCCTCACTCTGTATCTGTTCAGTCTAGATAAAATTCACAGAACTGAAATTCTTGTAAATGAAGGTTTGATAGAACAGTAGATATTTAATTTCTTGCCTTTTCCATAAATTGTAGTGAGTTTGAAGTTATTACAATGCTGCACTAGCTTGTAGGTTAGCTTAAATATCTATCCAGTAGTGATTTGTAGATGTTAATGTCTATATTGCATTGTAATTCATTAATTAGTTATAAGAAGCTAATTGCACATCATGCTGGTATTAATAGCCTAATAGTAAGTTTTGTTTATTTTTAGTTAGTAAAACTAATGATACAATTTGGTTATTTAATTAATAATAGTACTGTCATCAGATCATAAGGCTCTATCCTGTACCAGAAAAGTCATGAGCTTGGATGATGACTGGCGCCAATCTCTAGAACCATTGCACCTGTTGTCTTCTTCTAGTTCATAATTTTTCTGGCACACAATTTCGTGATAAAAAATGTACCTATCTGTTGTCCAGGTGATCCTGAGCAGCAACAAGCACCTGGACAAGAGTCGAGACTACACCTTCCTCCATCCCTGGCTTGGCACTGGTTTACTCACATCAACTGGTATGTTATTGGCAGATATCTGCAACTCTAAATATATGTTGTGTGTATTGAGAATTTTATGCAAGTACTAGATAATGATGATTGGGGTATTGCATGCATTATACAACATTGATCATTATAACAGTCATTGTCATCACCTAGGTGTGTACATATACATACAGATTTATTATACTGTTTATCATCATTTATCAAATGTATTACCATAATCTCAATACCTATTTGCCTCAATAATTGTACAATGTAATTATTAAGTGTATATTTGATAACGCATCCGTTTTAAAGGGCACCTGGATGGTGAGTGGTAGTATCTTTTGTTACTTTGAATTACCCTGAGTCTACAATGAAAGTGAGGGGAAGGTTTTTTTTTTTTTTTTTTTTTAATTAATTGCGCCATAGCATCAATCAAGAGGCATGCAACTATACATACAGGTATGCAAAACCCATGAGAATAAAAGACGCAACTCACGCTGCATGTTCATTATCATAGTCAACATTGGACAGCCGAGAATTATCCTCATTGCTTTATTCTGAAATGTTTCTAAAGTTTCAAGAGTAGCCCTGGGAAGTTGAATTAGAGCAGGGGAAAGGTAATCAACAACTGAACGGATAAAATCAATATAGATGGTCCTGGCTACTGGGATGGAGATATCTGAGGAGTTGTTAGAGAGCCATTGAAGTGGTGTAAGTCGGCGCTGGAGACGACCCAATAAGTCCTGGACAATAGAATGGTCTTGAGGTATACGGCAGGAACCATTGGCCAATAATTGACTGGTGCACCCAGGTAACGGTACTGGGAACACATGGGAATGACAGTCCCTCCAATGGTGAACACTGGCCGAGCTTGAGGAAGGCAGCAGATGAATATTCTACTCTTATCTGGTGAGACAATAATACCACAGTGAGAAGAGGCCATAGAGAAGGAGTCAAGAAACCGCTGGTATCATCAGATATCATCAGCAAAGCACGTAATTGTAGTACCAGGAATATCAGGGAGAGGAGTGTGCAGCCGATGCATCAAAATATTAAATAACAGTGGGCTGAGAACACCCCCTTGAGGCTTACCAAGATGAAAACTACACAAAGGACTGAGCACACCACTGAAAAACATGCGGGAGGTCCTGTTACCGAGGTAGCCCCGAATCCACCAAAGTAGATTATCCTTTATACCAAAGTCAACCAGTTGATCCAAAAGGACATCTCTATTAGCAACATTGAAGGCACATCGAAGGTCAATGAAGGCCACCACACTGTCCCTGGAAAGGCGAGAGTACAGGTCGACTATGCAGTGGTGTGTGCTCCACTGAGGAAGGAAACCAAACATCCATGGAGAAAGACGATCCTGCAGTCTGTACATGAGACGATTAGGTAAGATTCTCTCCATAACCTTACAAAAACAGGAAGTAAGGGAAATTGGCCTGAACTTCGCAATGCCGGGCTTAGGGATGGGTATTATTGTGCTGCTGGTCCAGGCTCGTGGTACACAACCATCACGAAGACAAAGATTGTACAGTTGAAGTAGGGGGTTCCCAGGAACTTGTTTAACAACCCGACGAATTAAGTGCCACATAGAAGCCACACTTGTTTGCTGGTTAATACTGTCCGTGAACCTCTGCCAAGACTCAGTGTGAGCACACTCTTGCAGGGCAACTAAAGCGTCCCTAGACATCTGGTAACGATGGAGCGAGCAGGTCAGGAGTTGGGTTGGCTTGAAATAATAGGCCATCACGTTCAGCCTCCTCCTTTGCCTCCTGTATACCCCACATATTTTCGAGTTTTTTTTAGTTATACAATGAATTGAACTATAAATAGAGTTTGTAAAGTGTAGTTTATTAGCTATTGTTCGCTATTTGTTGTTCCATCAGCTTCTAAATAGTTTATATTGACTATAAAACATAGATATATTGAATAGGCTATGTCCCAACGTGTATGTGATGATGTTAGCTACGACTTCGGAAGATACATATTGCGGAATTTTATCAGCTTACCATCATTTCTGTAGTACTGCATAGTAATGGATGCTTATTTTTTTTGTTGTATATTTTAATGTTGGTAATTTCCATCAATATTATATAGAAGAATAGGATGTAAACATACTCAATGTCAATTTAAGGGAAGCGACACGAACAGTTATCAATCAACCAATCAGCTATGAAGGTTTATTAAGGGGGCGTGGCTACTAGGTCAGGTTAGCATAAAACGAGTATAACACTACATATCCGATGTAAAGTGAAATGTTATGTGATAGCCTGATGTGGCCATATACACTCTTATTTTACTTGCACTTTCTACTTGCCCAACTGTACATGCAGCTGTGTATTTGTACATCAATATGGAATTAACTTTATCCCCTTCACAGGCAGCAAATGGCACTCCCGTAGGAAGATGTTGACCCCTGCATTCCACTTCAAGATCCTAGAAGACTTCCTGGAGGTTTTCAATTCTCAGAGCACCAAGATGGTTGAGAAGCTGGCCAAGAAAGCGGATGGTCAACGTTTTGATATCTTCCCCTATATTACCCTCTGCACCCTTGACGTTATATGTGGTGGGTATTAGATGTAAAAGGAGTGTGTGTAGTGTAAGTGGGTTTAACAGGAGTGAGTGATGAGTTGGTTAGTAAGAACATAATGGGTACTGTATGAGTTTTGGTGTGTGGGGAGTGTGTGTGGCGGGTAGGTTGGTATGAATGACATATGGGGAGAATGATTGATTAATAAGTTGATGCCACTAGGCATTTGGGGGCGCAACAGCTAGGGTCATATACTGCCCAACATTATATTAAATTCTAAGGATTTCAAAATATGGTAATTTATATCATTAATAAAATATAGAGTATATACACATTAGCCAGGATTCATTACCCCAAAAGAGAGAGGTGGCTTGATCAGTCCCCCATAACGCATGGCCAAAATCCCTAAGTAGGTTGAGAGCCTTGAGGCAAGACACCTTAGGTGAATGTAAATATAAAAAAGACCGAAAAATTGAGTTTCTTCAACACAACGTATCCGGTAACCATACATGAATAAATCCAGATAGTGGTGGACTCCCTGGATGCGACAGAAGTGCATAGCAACCGTCTTAGTAGAAGAGAAACAAAACCCATGAGAACCAGCCCATGAGAAGAAAGGGCGGACGACGACCCCGCAGTCTATATGCATGGAGTTGCTGCAGGATACCATATTGCCCAGACCAGGTGTTGATGTCGTTTAAAAGCCTCAAATGCAGCAGCTTCCAACCTGACAAGAGCGCTGTAGTGGAATGGTGTTTACGAAAGCCAGACTGGGACAGAGACCCCAATTCCTCATCTTAAATAAAAGAAGCCAATAAAACAGTGTTACTTTAACATGGGTTTTAGGGAAGCCTCACGAAGGCACTTCCCGCTACCACCTTGACAAGAGATTTTACTCAAATTATACATTTTCTCTAATCCCGAGCCACTAGAAGAAGAGCGAACCCAAGGAGTAGTAGTTGGGGCAGTAATTGGGACCCGTATACGAGTCCCTGAAACACCTGATATGTTAGAAGAAGATTAAGGGAGATGAACAGGGATATTCTTTGAAACAACCACATTGGTATTGTCCTGTACAGTAGTGGTATCATTGACACAGGCAGAGACATCAACATCCATAATACCGGTAGAAGAATCACTCCGATGCTCGAGCGGAAGAGAAACCTTATCTTTTGAAGTCTCAACATCTGAGGTGTAGGGAGAATGCAAGATGGAGAGCTTACAAAGATGGTATAAGGAAATGAAGTCGAGGGCCCCGGTGTGAGAAATAGACCACCGTTCAGATTGATGAACAGGATAGAGGAGTACATGAGGGCGAAAAATGTGAATGGATGAGGAGGGCTTGAATGAGTGAATTGAGTAAATGAAGTATTAATATCTGTGTTTATACACTGATTGGATTTTCCCAATCCCACAGAGACAGCTATGGGAGTGAACATCAAAGCCCAGGACAACAGTGACTCAGATTATGTCAAGGCTGTGTACAGGTGGGTGTTGGGTCACAGGCAGAGGGAGGGAGGAAAGGAGAAGTGAGGCAATGCAAGCTAGGGTCTAGGGATAAGAGGGAGTAAGTAAGTAACAAAGTTCTTGCACTCTTCTATTTATTTTCTTTTTCATCTGAGGGTTTCCATAATATACAGTACTGTAACACTCTCACCTCTCTTTTCCCTTATTTCTTCTACTGTCATTCTACTTTCACTTTAAAAATATAAAAATGTGTAATATACTTTGAGGGGGGAGTTCCCGGAGGGAACGAGGCGTCAGAGCTATAGATAGATAGATAGTGGCTGATTGGTTAGTGTTCTGGACTCATAACCAAGAGGTCGGGATTTGGATCCTCTCAGGTGAGGGCCTGAGAATATTTACTCTTCCGATTTGAGTTTGAGGCACTAACTATAAGGCCACCGAACGTCGTAAACACTCTCACTGGTATCATAACAGCTGTATACTCATTATAATTATTTCCTCTTTGACACTTTCCTTGTTTGTTATTTGACATAGGTGAATCATACATACTCTCCATATTCTGGCATGTAATGTTAAGCTCTTTTAATCTACAACAATGAAAGTTGCCTGAGTGAAAATTGAAAATACGACTTTGAATTGTGGTTTGGCTACAAGGTTGGGGAACTGCGGTATATAGGGGTTAACAAGCCAAGTAGCAAGCTTATGAAGATGGTATGCGATACATTTTTGGATTTATTTATATTGTGTGTGGGTGTGGGTATCGGGGTTTGGTGAATTAGAAGAGAATTAATGAGAATTTAATAATGTTACTGAATTTGTGTGATAACCTCAGAATTGGAGCTTTGGTACAGCAGCGTCAAGCACGACCATGGCTGCAGTCTGACCTGCTCTACCGCCTCATTGGGTCATCCAAGGAGCATGATGCCTGCCTAAAGATCCTTCATGGCTTTTCCTATGGCACAATCCGATCCCGTCTTATCGAGTTCCAGAAGGAGAAAACAAACAAACTGGCCAAGCACATGGATGATGAAATTATTGGTAAGTGAATTAGTGGTTGTCCTATCTTTCCTTTGGTAGAGACATAGTCCTCAAAGTAGCTATAAAATACTACAGTTAACTAAATGTAAGTGTGTGTGGAATGGAGAATAGAAAACAAAGTTGCTGATCAGTGAGCAAAGGGGTGTGTGTCAAGATTATATGGATTTTTGAGTTAGTATGTATGTTATGGATTAATGAAGGGATTGGAACTGAGGGCTATAGGTGTTAGGGGAGAAAATGGACCTTTCTGGCAATTTTTTTTTTTTCTTCTAAAGGTGAGGATCAAGATGCAGTTTCAAAGAGTGAAGAGGATGGGAAGAGGCAGGAAATGGCAATAAACGACTGTAGCTGAAAAATTGCTGGATGAAAAGAAGTGGGAAAAATTGAGGAGAGAAATGGGAGAAATTATTGTAAAGGAATAACCTGGAATTGTTAAGGAAAGACGTGTAGAATGTGTGAAAGGCTCTCATTATAGAAATATCAACACAATTAAATATACTATAGATACCGGTGATAGGTGCATTCATAAGGGTTTATCAAGTTGTTCTCACACTTACCTATTCCATTGTAAAACCAGGCAAGAAGAGGCGACTAGCATTCCTGGACTTGCTGCTGGAGTACTCTGAGGAAGGGAGGGGCCTGAGTGACGAAGACATCAGGGAGGAGGTTGACACTTTCATGTTTGAGGGACACGACACCACGGCTGCTGCTATCAATTGGTCTCTTTATCTCCTGGGCTGCCATCCCGAGATTCAGGTACAGTAAACCCTCTTTCACACACACATAGGGTCACTTAGATGTCCTGAGTATTTGTTTACCTCTCAGTATATCTGGGGAGAAATTCCACTTACAATTCCATTTATCATTGCCCCAAGGCACGAGTGCATGAGGAACTGGACATGATATTCAGCTCCCCAGACCAACCAGTGACAATGGCAGAGCTACGAGAGATGAAGCTGACGGAGAACTGCATCAAGGAAGCTCTGCGACTCTTTCCATCCGTCCCCTTCTTAGCACGTGAACTGCAGGAAGAGGCTGTTATAGGTGAGGCATGGAGGAATGGATAGAGGAAGGTAGTTATGAAATAGGCTATGCAGGCTATTCTTGATGCAAACATGCAGGTTGAAAGGAAAGGAGTCATTGGTTAGGCAGAGAGCCTTTTTGTCTTTATTGATGCCCTTGTACTCAAAGAACTTAACTTGTAGATGCAGTTGCAAACTTTCAATTCAAATGAAATATTACATCAGTATCTGGAAAGCACAGTAAAGAGAGATAAAGCAGAGCTACAGGTTTTGTCAAAGAGTATATACATATAGAAAAGATGACAGCTCAACAGCAGGTGATAATGAATGTTTAATGTGTCAAACACTTTATATTATTGTTAAATAGACTCCTACAATAATGGACTTCATGGAAAGATTTAACGTTCCGTGAAATTCTTGATCACCTCTATTTATCTCTACTTGTGCCTAGGCTACAACCATGGCTGATAATCGTGGAACAGGAACAGTGGATGACAAACTGCTCCTGGTCCACGATCACCAGCCATGGCTATACAGACCTAATTGAACATTTACTATCCACTTACACTCCTCGTTTTCTTGTAAGTACACAGATATAGAAGCAGTTCTTATTTCTTCCCCAAAAAAATTGTTAGAAAGGCTTCAAAAGAAAGGAAAGTTTTGAGTCTGATTACTATTAAACCGTTGTTATGTGTATTTGCATTGAATTAATAATGACACACACATTTCATTTTATGAGTTACTGTCTTTTTTTTATCAAACGCTTAATTTTGTAGGAAACATCAAGTATTTAATGAAGACAGTAGGTGAATCAGTTGAAGAACACTATAAATAATATTGATATGAATATATTGAACGTAGCCTACTTCTGTGGGCCGAAGAGTTGTGCACGAAGGTTAAATGTTATTCCTGAAAGATTAGACACCAACAGCACCAGTCCAGCTGACAACCCAGAGAGGGAATGTTGTACAGTACGTTATTAGTTAGACAAGCATACAGGCAAAAGGTTACCTCCTCCTGTTACCCTTCCCACTTGTAACATCTACTTATCCATTTTCTTCTGTTACTATCTTCATGCCAATCTTTTATAATATGTTACTAATATTGGACAGTAACTGCAAATCTTTCAACACATTTAGGCCAATCAAAAAAATAAATAAACAAATAATATCGCAACCTGGTTTGTGGCAGACAATTATCGTATTCCCGAGGGAACCACTGTGATGGTGGTGACATACAGGCTGCACCGGGATCCCGACCAGTTTCCTGACCCAGAGAGATTCGATCCTGACCGGTTCCTGCCTGAGAATGTTAGCAAGAGGCATCCGTATGCTTATGTTCCCTTCAGTGCTGGACCCAGGAACTGTATAGGTGAGTGGTGATAGTGGGTCCCAGGAACTGTATAGGTGAGTGGTGATAGTGGGTCCCAGGAACTGTATAGGTGAGTGGTGATAGTGGGTCCCAGGAACTGTATAGGTGAGTGGTGATAGTGGGTCCCAGGAACTGTATAGGTGAGTGGTGATAGTGGGTCCCAGGAACTGTATAGGTGAGTGGTGATAGTGGGTCCCAGGAACTGTATAGGTGAGTGGTGATAGTGGGTCCCAGGAACTGTATAGGTGAGTGGTGATAGTGGGTCCCAGGAACTGTATAGGTGAGTGGTGATAGTGGGTCCCAGGAACTGTATAGGTGAGTGGTGATAGTGGGTCCCAGGAACTGTATAGGTGAGTGGTGATAGTGGGTCCCAGGAACTGTATAGGTGAGTGGTGATAGTGGGTCCCAGGAACTGTATAGGTGAGTGGTGATAGTGGGTCCCAGGAACTGTATAGGTGAGTGGTGATAGTGGGTCCCAGGAACTGTATAGGTGAGTGGTGATAGTGGGTCCCAGGAACTGTATAGGTGAGTGGTGATAGTGGGTCCCAGGAACTGTATAGGTGAGTGGTGATAGTGGGTCCCAGGAACTGTATAGGTGAGTGGTGATAGTGGGTCCCAGGAACTGTATAGGTGAGTGGTGATAGTGGGTCCCAGGAACTGTATAGGTGAGTGGTGATAGTGGGTCCCAGGAACTGTATAGGTGAGTGGTGATAGTGGGTCCCAGGAACTGTATAGGTGAGTGGTGATAGTGGGTCCCAGGAACTGTATAGGTGAGTGGTGATAGTGGGACCCAGGAACTGTATAGGTGAGTGGTGATAGTGGGTCCCAGGAACTGTATAGGTGAGTGGTGATAGTGGGTCCCAGGAACTGTATAGGTGAGTGGTGATAGTGGGTCCCAGGAACTGTATAGGTGAGTGGTGATAGTGGGTCCCAGGAACTGTATAGGTGAGTGGTGATAGTGGGTCCCAGGAACTGTATAGGTGAGTGGTGATAGTGGGTCCCAGGAACTGTATAGGTGAGTGGTGATAGTGGGTCCCAGGAACTGTATAGGTGAGTGGTGATAGTGGGTCCCAGGAACTGTATAGGTGAGTGGTGATAGTGGGTCCCAGGAACTGTATAGGTGAGTGGTGATAGTGGGTCCCAGGAACTGTATAGGTGAGTGGTGATAGTGGGTCCCAGGAACTGTATAGGTGAGTGGTGATAGTGGGTCCCAGGAACTGTATAGGTGAGTGGTGATAGTGGGTCCCAGGAACTGTATAGGTGAGTGGTGATAGTGGGTCCCAGGAACTGTATAGGTGAGTGGTGATAGTGGGTCCCAGGAACTGTATAGGTGAGTGGTGATAGTGGGTCCCAGGAACTGTATAGGTGAGTGGTGATAGTGGGTCCCAGGAACTGTATAGGTGAGTGGTGATAGTGGGTCCCAGGAACTGTATAGGTGAGTGGTGATAGTGGGTCCCAGGAACTGTATAGGTGAGTGGTGATAGTGGGACCCAGGAACTGTATAGGTGAGTGGTGATAGTGGGTCCCAGGAACTGTATAGGTGAGTGGTGATAGTGGGTCCCAGGAACTGTATAGGTGAGTGGTGATAGTGGGTCCCAGGAACTGTATAGGTGAGTGGTGATAGTGGGTCCCAGGAACTGTATAGGTGAGTGGTGATAGTGGGTCCCAGGAACTGTATAGGTGAGTGGTGATAGTGGGTCCCAGGAACTGTATAGGTGAGTGGTGATAGTGGGTCCCAGGAACTGTATAGGTGAGTGGTGATAGTGGGTCCCAGGAACTGTATAGGTGAGTGGTGATAGTGGGTCCCAGGAACTGTATAGGTGAGTGGTGATAGTGGGTCCCAGGAACTGTATAGGTGAGTGGTGATAGTGGGTCCAGGAACTGTATAGGTGAGTGGTGATAGTGGGTCCCAGGAACTGTATAGGTGAGTGGTGATAGTGGGACCCAGGAACTGTATAGGTGAGTGGTGATAGTGGGTCCCAGGAACTGTATAGGTGAGTGGTGATAGTGGGTCCCAGGAACTGTATAGGTGAGTGGTGATAGTGGGTCCCAGGAACTGTATAGGTGAGTGGTGATAGTGGGTCCCAGGAACTGTATAGGTGAGTGGTGATAGTGGGTCCCAGGAACTGTATAGGTGAGTGGTGATAGTGGGACCCAGGAACTGTATAGGTGAGTGGTGATAGTGGGTCCCAGGAACTGTATAGGTGAGTGGTGATAGTGGGTCCCAGGAACTGTATAGGTGAGTGGTGATAGTGGGTCCCAGGAACTGTATAGGTGAGTGGTGATAGTGGGTCCCAGGAACTGTATAGGTGAGTGGTGATAGTGGGTCCCAGGAACTGTATAGGTGAGTGGTGATAGTGGGTCCCAGGAACTGTATAGGTGAGTGGTGATAGTGGGTCCCAGGAACTGTATAGGTGAGTGGTGATAGTGGGTCCCAGGAACTGTATAGGTGAGTGGTGATAGTGGGTCCCAGGAACTGTATAGGTGAGTGGTGATAGTGGGTCCCAGGAACTGTATAGGTGAGTGGTGATAGTGGGTCCCAGGAACTGTATAGGTGAGTGGTGATAGTGGGTCCCAGGAACTGTATAGGTGAGTGGTGATAGTGGGTCCCAGGAACTGTATAGGTGAGTGGTGATAGTGGGTCCCAGGAACTGTATAGGTGAGTGGTGATAGTGGGTCCCAGGAACTGTATAGGTGAGTGGTGATAGTGGGTCCAGGAATGTACAGTTAATAAGTGGTTCAGGTAAATAGTCAACCAGTCCATTATAGATATCGGGTATTTGGTAATTTGCCTTTCTTATTTGGCTGGATAAGTGGATAATAGTTCCTGTGTCTGTCTGTTGTTTTGTTTTACCTTTTACCGATTTATTTTCAAGGAGTGAGTGAGGTCTATATCAAGAGAGCAAGGATTAATTTGAGGAACTAATGAAGGGTCATGGAGAAAATGTTGCTAAATGTTGCTAGAGTTAATGAACAGAAATCTATGGCAAAGCTAAAGAAAGTGGACATTTAATTGAAGAATGGTAAAGGTAGCAGGAGTGGATGAAGTGACTGCTGAAATTATTCAATATAGTAGAGACTATGGCTTGGAGTAGAGACCTTATATAAGAGAAACTGGACAACCAAAATTTCTGCTACTCTCTGATTAGCTGGTTGAATGGGGCGCCTTATTTTTCCAACTCGTCTCTGCATCCTAGCAGGTTCAGCACAATGTCGATTGGCTTTGAAGTCTGAGGACTGGAGAAAGGCAGTTATTAAGCCACTTTATAAAAATATGGGAGAGCAGAATTATTGTAAAAACGATAGAAGTATAAGTCTGTTGAGCATTGTAGGTACTGCTGTACATTATGTAGTAGAATAGTTATTGAAAGGGTGAGGGAAAGATGAGAGGAGTTAGTGAGTGATGAACAGGGAGGTTTTCAAGGTGGTAGAGGATGTATTGATCAGGTATTGTCATTCGGGGTAAAAAAAATATATATATTATCATTGGATAGAGGACACATAAGGCCTTGATGTGACAGCAGTAAATATAACCTAGCCCAAAAAAATAACCAGGATATAAATAAAAAATATATATTACCCTAACCAATGGGGGTAAACCAAACCAAGTATGTGATGAAAAAAACAAACAAACATAGAGGGTTACACTAAACAACGAAAGTAATATAGCTACAACCCGAAGAAAAGGCTATAGTTCTGAACGCTTCCGCTAGATGGCAGTGACTCAGTGCATTACCCCAATATGTGATATCACCATATGGTTGTTTAATGTGTACATGGATGGAGTGATGAAAGAGGTTAAGACAGAAATGTTGGAAAAAGGAGTGGAATTGCTACAGGGTGGAAAAATATCGTCCTTATCTAAAGGTCATTCCCATCATATCTGACAAACATATTATACTGAAGACTGACTGTTTTCCTGCTAATATTCGATAGTCTTATAAGCTATGTTGATTTGTATGTTAGCGATACAATATGACTAAAATATATAATTAAATAGTCGTAAGTAAGTAAGTTATTCTCAGTTATGATTAAGTGTAATAAGTGTATATGACTGTACTTCCTCTTATTGGTTTGGTCAGGTCAGAAATTTGCCCTGATGGAGGAGAAGATCCTGCTGAGTTCCATTCTCCGCAAGTACCGAGCTGAATCCTGCACCCGCCGTGAAGACCTCAGGCTCCTGGGAGAACTCATCTTACGCCCTGAAAATGGCAACACTGTTAAGCTCTTCCCCAGGGTGTAATACTGAAAAGCTAGCAGAGCTCTAAATTGACTGAACCAGGCTGATCGAGACTGATAGTAACATTACTATAACACTCGTAGAGTGATTAATGTGACATCTTGTAACATAGATGAATAGTTGTAAGAATGTAGGCATACATGCAGTTGTAGTGGTAAGTAATAATTAGAAGAGACAAAATATGACTGCCTATAAAAAATCAAATATAAATAGGAAATATTGATATAGACCACATATCCTTGACTTGTGTAATAGTATACAATAGAATATTAGGCAAATATTTTATGTTTGCAATATCTAAAATAATGCAAAAAGCATTCATGGGAAAGAAAAATATGGAACTGAACTCAGTGGTTTAGAACTAGAACTAATGACTTACAGTATCGGTATACATTTATTTTAAGTTGTGTAAATCTTTATAAAGCTTTGTAATTCTTGGGTACAGTATATAGAAAATAATTATATGCTTGTATTTTAGTTTGGACGTTTTGTATTAATTATGATGGAATAAAAACAAATTAAGTGTTCATTTTGTTTTCTCTAGATATAAGAATATATGATGCAAGATTATTTACACCATCAAAATACAATCTTATACCACCATGACATGCAGGAGGAATTTCTCTACATCATCCACCCATTTTTTATTATGGTAGCGTAATATTTATAAATAAATATCGGCATATAAAAAAAGTAGTATAAACATTTTTAGCTACTTGTTTCACTTCAACTCGTATTTAATCGTATATTTTTTAATGATATCGATATTTTTTTCACGATAAAAGTAATCCTCTATCATTATTCTGTCAGGTTACCAAAGTGCCAAGTAGATATTAAGCGAAATAAGTGAGGCATCAAGAAAAAAAAAAAAGTGTACCTCGGAGAAATGCAATGTTTTGGTTTGGGAAAAATAAGCGTGAACAGAGGTTGCCTGGAGATATTGACCAATCAGAGACGAGCATTAAAAATACAGCTAGGCTCCAATTGCAAGCTAGGATTGGATAGAGTATAGTAAGTTTAACAATACATCGCTCACTACCCCAACACCAACAGGTTTTACATTTACTGGTCAAGATAATTTTTGTATTGAATAAAATACATGCGGCTAAGGCGTTGGCAGCAGGATCGTAATCGTGGTAGGTCTATACCCCATAACTTGTAGGCCTATACCCCATAACTTTCTATACCAAATTATCGTGTGTGTTGAGCGAAATGAGACAAAACTCCTACATGATGAGGATCTAATATAAAAAAAATGGGATATTTTTTAGAAGCATCAAAGTTAGCTACTCGTACAAATTATCGTATTCATCACAAATAACCATTATCTATGTTACAATTGTGGTAATTCGGGGTTAACAGACTCTAGAATACACGATATACTTTATTGGTTGGGCACAGGGAGTCACACAGAATAGGAGTTTGGTTTAGTCACACAGGATACTGGAATATACTGCTGTGCTGGGCCGGACCTGGAGTGTGTGTCGGTAGCTTGGGGGTGGTAAGCAGGTGTGTCGGTCGGCCCTCTTAACCAGAGGTCGCGTGTGGTGTCCGTGGTAGGTCGGGAAGCCAAGTGACCGAGCCGGTCATCGCTGTCCCCTTTTATCTGGTGGGCAAAGGTTCCCGGATGTGGCGTGGGTCACGAAGGTATACTCAGCCACATGTATGAAGGTAAACGGCCGAGTCATGGCTGGGGCAAGGTGTGGAGGACACAGATGTTATCCCTAGAGAGCTGGGGAGGGGATTACTGAACTCACCTAGGCTAAGAATAGACCCAGGAGTGGCCATAGTGTGTGGTCACTACACCATCATCACTTTATCATCATCTCTACATTCCTAGTTACTACCACCATCCATACTTTGTGGTGACATAATGATGATACACCCATCATCACTACCACTACCATCCCTAATATAGACTATACCATGTGCACAATCCCCAATATAATATTATACTATACCATCACCCCCACTACCACTACCACCACCAGAACTACCACCATCTCCACTATAACCGTCATCACCATCCAAATTACCATCACCATCATCATCACCATATTTTCTTTTCTTTTTTCCACTGAATAATCACACTCGCATAACTCCTATATAGAATAATAATAGACTCCAGTTATATACATATATAAGTACCGGTACATCGCTTTGTACTTATTATAAAGACATAACAATAGAAGGAATAAATGAGCGGTATTCATTATTTAAACGAGTATAATGTAATAAGCCGTAGGAGTTAAAAAAAATATCACTCCTGCGTGAAAAGGTAAACAAAGACTGCCAGTAGCGGCCATACCGCCAAGTTCCGGCTCCCTCCGGCTCATCAACTTTCAACCAATGATTGCATTTATTCTGGATGGGTTGGATATGTTTAAACCGCAGGTAATTAACGCCTGACAACCCTTGAAGACGTGTTAGTACTGTCCAGTGAATTAACACAGAATTAATGACATTATAGCTGGGAATAACAGACCATATCAAATAGAGCCCCAATCGGGCTCGAGGAAGCCAACCGCGAAAGACCCGATCGGGCTCGAGGAAGCCAACGGCTTAAGGACCCTGTGATGTAGTCCGAAGATTGGAGTTATACGAGTCCTTCAAATATTGCCACGAAGCACCACCTATATGGATGGAGCTTGTTTCATGGAGTGGTCAGGTGGAATTAGAAGACTCCAGTTTTCATACACGATCACAGGGTCCTTAAAAAGTATCTTATTACACCTTTTTTTTTTTGCATTAGCTTAAATATTTGTTGTTGTTCTTGCATTATACATTTAAGTGTGCATCAAAATATTTGTTAACTCATCCTAAATACATTATTAGGTTACATCCGGGACATGATGATCAAAATAATAATAGCTGGACAGTTGCTAGACAATAATGGAGAGACAATAAATTAAATCGCTCTTCCAGACCAAGCTGTAACTAAAAAACCTATTATTAAAATTAATTAATTAAACCCAACCAATATGATTATTTATAATGGGCTTCAGGGACACATTCCACCACCACACACACACTCACATTTATTTACTACACCATTCATTAATTAATTTGTTTGAGGAAAAAATATTGAAATTTACAAGAGTAGTCTGTTCAAAACTTGTGTGTTCCATTTTCCTCTATCTATCTGTCTCAATTTCTATCTATATCTATTTCTTTCTATCTATCTCTATCTGTCTCTATTACTATCTATCTCTTATCTATCTATCTATCTATTTCTATATATCTAAGCATAAGAGGCCACCGGAACACAAGTTTTGAACAGCACAGACTTATAGCGAGCAATCTAGCAGGAAAAATTTAAAAAGAGCTTTACATATTTAGCGGATTTCCGTGACTATATATAAAAAGAAAGAAAAATATATATAGTCTAGCGGATTTATGCATACGTATATAAGACACACATACATACATACATGCACGTATATAAAACACACATACATACATATCCCCTGCAAAAAAAAAAAAAAAAAGTCTAGCGGATCACAAAAATTTAAGACAGTAAAGTAAAATTAAATAATACTAATACTAATACTAATACTAATAATAATAATAATAATAATAATAATAATAACAACAGTAAATATTTTTTGAGCTGGCAACACTGATAACAACAATCAAACAACAACAACAACAACAAGGCACCAAGCTCAAAAATAACCTCGTGTGTTTTTGTTGTTATTGTGATTTACTTAATTGAAGATTATATACATTATTATTATTATTATCAGGTAATTTACTATAATATACATAAGTGAAATATACACACACACACACATATATATATATATAAAAGGAATTTATATACATACATACGTACATACATACAAAGAGAATTTATATACACACACACATACAAAGGGAATTTATATATACGTAATTTATAGAGAGAAAAGAAAGAATTTAAAACTAATAAAACACAAAATAAATAAATAATTGTAAGTAATAATTATATATATGCCTTATTTTATTGTGTAATTAATAAGTATTTTCGTTATTATTATAAAGTATTGTGTTTTTAGTTAACTAACTTAGAATTTATAGTAAATATTGACTTAATAACCGTTATTGTATACTTATTATGGTGATTTTCTACACATACACACATACACACACACACACACTGTTATTTTAAAAGTATTGTGTTTTTTGCTAGAATCTATGGTAAATATTGACTTAATGACCGTTATTTTATATGGTGGTTTTTCTACCTTCATTACCCACTAACGTTGATTTAACTAACTAAACCGTTCTAAGACTATTTTCTTCTATGGCATTTCCTTCACAAATGCCCCATTTCTAAGATAGGACATATTTAAATGGGGCATTTTAAAATTAAACTAACCTAACCTAACCTATACCACATCAGACTACCTGGACCTAACCTGTACAGACTACTGGGATGGAAGTGGGGGTATATGCTTTAATTAAGCTTTGACACATGTTTAATTAAGCTATTTATGAATAGTTAATAATTTTCTTACATATCGTACATGATAAACATAAGTATATCACATATATTATAACACAATATTGTCACAGTAACACACACGGCCATAATACACACAACAATATGAAATCTATTTAGTTACGATGTTTTTGTGTGAGAGATGAATTAAATTTACTCACACAAATAATTCTGTATCTCACTTATGTGTGAGTTTATTTAAAATCTGATTATACTATCGTGTACGGGATAATTTTCCGTTTTGTAAATGCACCACCTGATATGAAGCTGGTGGTTAACTCGTAAATTACTAAAAATGAGCGAGTCAAACACAAGGTGACAACCCATGTTAGGCCTATATTCCCTTGACCTTGAGCTAGGGTGAATAGAGACTGAGGGTAGGGGGGGGAAGGAGTGAGGGAGAAGTGGTGGCAACACACACACACACACACACTTCGCAGACGACAGTGATATCATTACGTGACATGTTCATAATGATTTCACTCATTTTATATAAGAACTCCTCGGATTTATTCGAGAGTCAACTGTATATATACATAAATAGGTATGTAATGATGTGTAAATAATATACCTACTGTATAATGTAAACAATATATTAGAAAAAAATAGAGAAACCAAAATTCAGAAAAAAAATCTCCAGCTGATTGTGTCCGTTATAACCGAAATCCGTTGTAACGGGGTCCGAAATAACGAGGTTTAACTGTATGCACTTTTCATAACACTTTTCAACTTATACTTCTCATATTTACTTGTATTTTGGTTGTAATGAAGTTTGGACAACTTATTCCAGTTCCAAATTTATCGTAGAGTCTTAGGGGTGATTCCACAGTGGTATTGGTTTGTTAGCTCCCCAACCCACCAAAATTTTAAGGCGTCATTATTTTGCAAAAGGTGAGTATCCACATTCACAATATCTATCCAACAGTTAGATAATAATGATCACTGTATAGATTACTCACCAAATTCATTAAATAGTTCACCCATAAGGCATTTACACGACAAACATTCTTTCGTTTGCGAGCTTACAAACCAAAACAAACCACTGTGGAATCGGCCCTTAAAATCCAAACAAAATATGTGTATCTGTTGTAATATTACGGCAGGAAGCCATTTATTACAATTATGTAGTTCCGTGAGGAAAAATATTGACTGTAAGCGGGACAGAGGCCGCCAGCCAATCAGCAACGAGTATTTATTCCCGCCAGCCAATCAGCAACGAGTATTTATTCCCGCCTAAGTTTAGGAATGGATTATAGTTATATAAGATCTCAGTATTTATTGAAAGCATTACTGTTACACCTAAATAATCACCTATAATGTCCTAATCCCCTCCTAATCCTCCTTCTAATCCCCAGACATGAAATAATAGAGTTTCCAGCTGTCCTAATCACCTAATCCACCTTCTAATCCTGCTTCTAATCCCCAGACATGAGATAATAGAGTTTCCAGCTGTGGTAATCCAGAGCAGTAAATGTGAGATAGTGGCAGAGTTCCAGACATACATACAGCCAGTTATAAACCCTAAACTGACTGTCTTCTGTACCCAATTCACTGGTATTACTCAGGTAAGACAATATATACACACATACATACATATATACATACACACACACACACACATACATACATACATACATACATACATATATACACACATACATATATAGGATAAGCAAATACTGTAAATCTATATACAGGGAAATACAGAATGTAGGAATTTCTACATACAGGGAAATACAGAATGTCAGAATTTCTACATACAGGGAAATACAGAATGTAGGTACAATATTTCTGTATTTGGTCTCAAGATGTGAACACACCACATACATATATGTACACTCTCCTCTTTTTTTATTACATTATAGGTTGGTGAAGGGTTGTGTCACATAAAGTGAATTTAGCATAAAGTAAATTGTACATTTCCATAAGAAATAATGGTACTTTAAGGGGAGTATACACTTTAGATACATTGGAGTCCCTTGAATCCTCCAAAGTATGCCAAGAAACAGTACCAAGTTAACAAAAATAATAGTGGTGTGTTGCTTGAAGTAGTCTGGAGGAAACATTTAGTCCTGATTTACCAACACTGTATCTTCCCTTTAACTTGAAAATGGAGCCTCCTTGTTCCTGTTAATTTAAGAGTTTGTGTAAATTGCATTTATTTAATTTTTTTCATGATACGCACTATTTCAAATTCGTGTAAATTAAACTCGCATAAAAAGAGGAGAGTGTATATATATATACATCCAATCAGACATAGTATTTGGGTACAAGTATATACTGTATGTGTTAATACTTTAGGACAAGTACAAGTACTGAAGAAAAGTTCAAGTACAAGTGCAAAATATTTAGCTATACTCTGTTCAAAACTTGTGTTCCATTTTCCTCTATCTATCTGTCTCTATTTATATCTATATCTTTATATCTATATCTATTTCTATCTATATCTTTCTATCTATATATATCTGTCTCTACATGTATTTCTATCTATCTCTTATCTGTCTATCTATCTATCTATCTAAGTTAAGCATAAGAGGCCAGCGGAACACAAGTTTGGAACACACTATAGTACAGTACAGTATACTATAGTTTAATTCCTCTCCTCTATCAGTTTGGTTAATAATTTACCATTCACATTTTCTTTTTGTTTCCCAATAAATCCTAAGTGTATTAAAATCAACCAAGATTTACAGAAGAGATGAATTAGATGTAATAAATATTTACTGTTTACAAAATTGATTAGTTGGATGTAATAAATATTTACTATTAATTAAATGTAATAAATATTTGTTATTTTACAGAATAGATGAATTAGATGCAATAAATATTTACTATTAATTAAATGTAATAAATATTTGTCATTTTACAGAATAGATGAATTAGATGCAATAAATATTAACTATTAATTAAATGTAATAAATATTTGTCATTTTACAGAATAGATGAATTAGATGCAATAAATATTAACTATTAATTAAATGTAATAAATATTTGTTATTTTACAGAATAGATGAATTAGATGCAATAAATATTTACTATGAATTAAATGTAATAAATATTTACTGTTTACAGAATAGATGTAATAAATATTTACTGTTTGTAGGTTGGATGTACTAAATAATTACTATGAATATTTGTAATTTTTCAGAATGGATGAATTAAATACAGTATTGGAACTGACTGATATATTAACTGTAGCAGACGTTGGTAACATACAAGCAGCAGCAGGAGTATTACACAATGTTTATTCACAATGTTTACAACAAACAACAAACACAAGTTAGTATTGAGGTTTTATTTTGTTTTACATTGTGGGGCTCTAAATTATGGGGGACAGGCTTGGGGGGGGGGCTGAGAGTAGGGGGACAGGCATGGGGGGGTTTGGGGGTGCGGGAGTAGGGGACAGGCTTGGAGGGGTTCAGCGGGTGCGGGAGTAGGGGACAGGCTTGGAGGGGTTCAGCGGGTGCGGGAGTAGGGGACAGGCTTGGAGGGGTTCAGCGGGTGCGGGAGTAGGGGACAGGCTTGGAGGGGTTCAGCGGGTGCGGGAGTAGGGGACAGGCTTGGAGGGGTTCAGCGGGTGCGGGAGTAGGGGACAGGCTTGGAGGGGTTCAGCGGGTGCGGGAGTAGGGGACAGGCTTGGAGGGGTTCAGCGGGTGCGGGAGTAGGGGACAGGCTTGGAGGGGTTCAGCGGGTGCGGGAGTAGGGGACAGGCTTGGAGGGGTTCAGCGGGTGCGGGAGTAGGGGACAGGCTTGGAGGGGTTCAGCGGGTGCGGGAGTAGGGGACAGGCTTGGAGGGGTTCAGCGGGTGCGGGAGTAGGGGACAGGCTTGGAGGGGTTCAGCGGGTGCGGGAGTAGGGGACAGGCTTGGAGGGGTTCAGCGGGTGCGGGAGTAGGGGACAGGCTTGGAGGGGTTCAGCGGGTGCGGGAGTAGGGGACAGGCTTGGAGGGGTTCAGCGGGTGCGGGAGTAGGGGACAGGCTTGGAGGGGTTCAGCGGGTGCGGGAGTAGGGGACAGGCTTGGAGGGGTTCAGCGGGTGCGGGAGTAGGGGACAGGCTTGGAGGGGTTCAGCGGGTGCGGGAGTAGGGGACAGGCTTGGAGGGGTTCAGCGGGTGCGGGAGTAGGGGACAGGCTTGGAGGGGTTCAGCGGGTGCGGGAGTAGGGGACAGGCTTGGAGGGGTTCAGCGGGTGCGGGAGTAGGGGACAGGCTTGGAGGGGTTCAGCGGGTGCGGGAGTAGGGGACAGGCTTGGAGGGGTTCAGCGGGTGCGGGAGTAGGGGACAGGCTTGGAGGGGTTCAGCGGGTGCGGGAGTAGGGGACAGGCTTGGAGGGGTTCAGCGGGTGCGGGAGTAGGGGACAGGCTTGGAGGGGTTCAGCGGGTGCGGGAGTAGGGGACAGGCTTGGAGGGGTTCAGCGGGTGCGGGAGTAGGGGACAGGCTTGGAGGGGTTCAGCGGGTGCGGGAGTAGGGGACAGGCTTGGAGGGGTTCAGCGGGTGCGGGAGTAGGGGACAGGCTTGGAGGGGTTCAGCGGGTGCGGGAGTAGGGGACAGGCTTGGAGGGGTTCAGCGGGTGCGGGAGTAGGGGACAGGCTTGGAGGGGTTCAGCGGGTGCGGGAGTAGGGGACAGGCTTGGAGGGGTTCAGCGGGTGCGGGAGTAGGGGACAGGCTTGGGGGGGTTCAGCGGGTGCGGGAGTAGGGGACAGGCTTGGAGGGGTTCAGCGGGTGCGGGAGTAGGGGACAGGCTTGGAGGGGTTCAGCGGGTGCGGGAGTAGGGGACAGGCTTGGAGGGGTTCAGCGGGTGCGGGAGTAGGGGACAGGCTTGGGGGGGTTCAGCGGGTGCGGGAGTAGGGGACAGGCTTGGGGGGGTTCAGCGGGTGCGGGAGTAGGGGACAGGCTTGGAGGGGTTCAGCGGGTGCGGGAGTAGGGGACAGGCTTGGAGGGGTTCAGCGGGTGCGGGAGTAGGGGACAGGCTTGGAGGGGTTCAGCGGGTGCGGGAGTAGGGGACAGGCTTGGAGGGGTTCAGCGGGTGCGGGAGTAGGGGACAGGCTTGGAGGGGTTCAGCGGGTGCGGGAGTAGGGGACAGGCTTGGGGGGG
Organism: Petrolisthes manimaculis; assembly: GCA_034508575.1. Taxonomy (NCBI): domain Eukaryota; kingdom Metazoa; phylum Arthropoda; class Malacostraca; order Decapoda; family Porcellanidae; genus Petrolisthes; species Petrolisthes manimaculis. The sequence goes on from JAWZYT010004376.1 coordinate 158,898, forward strand.
TTCAGCGGGTGCGGGAGTAGGGGACAGGCTTGGAGGGGTTCAGCGGGTGCGGGAGTAGGGGACAGGCTTGGAGGGGTTCAGCGGGTGCGGGAGTAGGGGACAGGCTTGGAGGGGTTCAGCGGGTGCGGGAGTAGGGGACAGGCTTGGAGGGGTTCAGCGGGTGCGGGAGTAGGGGACAGGCTTGGAGGGGTTCAGCGGGTGCGGGAGTAGGGGACAGGCTTGGAGGGGTTCAGCGGGTGCGGGAGTAGGGGACAGGCTTGGAGGGGTTCAGCGGGTGCGGGAGTAGGGGACAGGCTTGGAGGGGTTCAGCGGGTGCGGGAGTAGGGGACAGGCTTGGAGGGGTTCAGCGGGTGCGGGAGTAGGGGACAGGCTTGGAGGGGTTCAGCGGGTGCGGGAGTAGGGGACAGGCTTGGAGGGGTTCAGCGGGTGCGGGAGTAGGGGACAGGCTTGGAGGGGTTCAGCGGGTGCGGGAGTAGGGGACAGGCTTGGAGGGGTTCAGCGGGTGCGGGAGTAGGGGACAGGCTTGGAGGGGTTCAGCGGGTGCGGGAGTAGGGGACAGGCTTGGAGGGGTTCAGCGGGTGCGGGAGTAGGGGACAGGCTTGGAGGGGTTCAGCGGGTGCGGGAGTAGGGGACAGGCTTGGAGGGGTTCAGCGGGTGCGGGAGTAGGGGACAGGCTTGGAGGGGTTCAGCGGGTGCGGGAGTAGGGGACAGGCTTGGAGGGGTTCAGCGGGTGCGGGAGTAGGGGACAGGCTTGGAGGGGTTCAGCGGGTGCGGGAGTAGGGGACAGGCTTGGAGGGGTTCAGCGGGTGCGGGAGTAGGGGACAGGCTTGGAGGGGTTCAGCGGGTGCGGGAGTAGGGGACAGGCTTGGAGGGGTTCAGCGGGTGCGGGAGTAGGGGACAGGCTTGGAGGGGTTCAGCGGGTGCGGGAGTAGGGGACAGGCTTGGGGGGGTTCAGCGGGTGCGGGAGTAGGGGACAGGCTTGGAGGGGTTCAGCGGGTGCGGGAGTAGGGGACAGGCTTGGAGGGGTTCAGCGGGTGCGGGAGTAGGGGACAGGCTTGGAGGGGTTCAGCGGGTGCGGGAGTAGGGGACAGGCTTGGAGGGGTTCAGCGGGTGCGGGAGTAGGGGACAGGCTTGGAGGGGTTCAGCGGGTGCGGGAGTAGGGGACAGGCTTGGAGGGGTTCAGCGGGTGCGGGAGTAGGGGACAGGCTTGGAGGGGTTCAGCGGGTGCGGGAGTAGGGGACAGGCTTGGGGGGACTCTTAACACTACACCGTACGACCTCGCCCATTAATGGGACACCCTCGAGGAAATGCCTAGAATTTTTTTTTTTTTTGAATAAACATTGTAGGAAGAAATTTGTATTGCTAAAATATAGAGAATATATCCTAACATATAATTACTCTCAAATCCGGTGTCTCTAGCCATCCTATAACCTATATTTTATGAAATTCTAAAATTCCCTGAACGAATCAAAATGAAAAAAGCACGAAAACCAGTGAAACGTCAGTACACTGGCAATACCGTTTTTTTAAATTGTTGGCGGAACTTATCGTCTCTCTGTTATTAATTTTCGAAGTACATAAACTTGACAACATAAAAACAACATTATCCCTAACTGAAGATCAAATTTTCTTATTAATTTAGTTCTTTTTTACGTTTATATAATATTTGGTACGAATAATTGCAGAAAGAAAGACAGCAGGGGTTGGAATTGTGTTACCAGGGAAAGGAAGGAAGGAAAGTTGTCTGTTTTAGGGAATTTTGAAGCCCATACAGGGAAATTATATACAGATTGTTCAAGAGTAAACAGGCAAATTTATACCAGACGGAAATAACTCCAAAAAGACCGTCAATGTTCAAGATTAATCCTAATTGCAAAATGTTAGGGTAAATTTCGTCCATTGGTATAACTGAGACAGGGAGAGGATACTCATGATATACAGTATTGCCATATTCAAGTACTTGCATCTTACAGTACTTATTTTGTTATTAACAATACATAAGATTTTGCCTGTTTGTATATAGTTTATTAGAAAATTTAATGTAGATTAAAATGCAGCAACAGTATACAGTATATTGCATGCTGATGATAACGGCTATGTGAGAATACATTATTACATGTACTGTATAAGTTAGTTTGAACAGCATATATTTCTGCAGTTATCACTGTGTTGATAGCCATACCACATAACTATTCAGACTATTAAATGAAGGTACATTATTTATTTAACAAACAAAAAGTTTGCAAAACCTGAAAAAAAAATATATACTGTATATACATGTATATATATATAAATATTAGTAGTTCAATCAGTCTTTCCAAGTTTACTGTATCTGTATTGTATTTCACTTTGACACCACATGTATCTGGAAAATAAAATGCAACTTCAGCATAATGACTATCACATCATCTATCTTCTAGAACTGAACTTAATAGAGCTATATAGTTTATTAGAAAAAATAATGTAGATTTAGATCCCGGTAGTCTGCTGGGTCTAGGTTAGGTTAGGTCAGACTAATTTCCAAATTATGTTTGTAAAACATAGATGAAAGTGTTTTAGAATGGTACAAAATAGTGGGTAATGATACTAAAATATACAATGGAGTACTTCTCTTCTTTTACCAAAATGTCTTTTGCATTTATATGAGGTTAGGTTAGGTCATAACTGGTATGCAAGAATTTGCTGTAATAGGTATAGTGGTATAAGTTAGATAACTTAAGTAATGTGTGAGAAATTGTGCATGCATACTGTACATACCTTCTCTTGTATAAATCAGCTACTTTGGGGTTGAAGTTTGTGTAACAAGCAGATAAGAAATCTTGCAGTCTCTCCATGGTAACTGCTGGTATAGTCTGGTCAGCATGCAATTCTTTATATGTTGAATATTCAGGCACAACCATATGAAATTCAACTTCTGGTTCATCCCTTATATTGTGCACATCATCAAACATTAACCTGCAAAATTGCAAAAGTTTTCACTTACTTTGTAAATATTGCAACCGTTTTCAATTTATATGACAACCACATTACAGATTTATTTCAAGTCTGGTCATCAAGGTAAAACGATCTACAGAAATTGAGCTTCATCTAGACTTACCTTTTCACAAGCTCTGCCTTCTTTCCCGACACTCTTAACTTGCGTGAACGCAAAATTTCTTTAAGATCTGCTGTTGTTTTCGTGCCATAATATTGTCCTTCCATTTTGATGTTCAAATAAGCTTACAATGAATCCTGTTGGCCGTAAAATATGGACTAAAAGTAAGCTCTTCTTCCAAGTAAACACACAGCCTCTTGAAATGAGTGGCGCACTTTACACCAGCGCCGCCAAGCGGATTAGTTCCTACTCGCCCCCATTATCCTAGAACTACTAAAACTAAGTAATGACTGATTTATTCAGTATACAGTACAATAATAGTTGGATTTCCTTTGTCACCATAACATCCCCATACCACTTATTATCACCTTGTGAGATAGTGATAACCACTGCAGACATAATATTATTATTATTATTATTAATAATAATAATAATGAATACTGGTATATATCATTAGAGACCGTAGGACAATAAAGGGTAATTTCAGTTTCAGTGTCTGTGTAGGGTGAAGACTCAAGGGGTTGGCAACACTGGTACAGTAGCTCCCGCCATTTGTCAGTGTCACTCAGTGACGGTTACGTCAGTTAGTCATTGACAGTCAAGCGGGAATGTTGTAGGAAATCGCTGTGATGCAATCTTTCATTTTTCTCCTTCAATTACATATATTTAATAGTTTCCTCCCATATAACATGCATGACAAACCATAGTGTATCCAATAATGTATAACATATATGTTTGTATGGAACCTATAGTCGAGAATAAAAGAAATATTAGCCTCTACTCCTCCGAGTGGCATTCAGCTGGCTTCCTCCATATTCCCTCCACCCTTTGTGAAGTCGCGTTAGACTAAGGCAATAGTTTTATTGTTTTTTAGTTAAATGAATACCCAATAGCTGTTTATTTGTATGGAACAGCATTATATATTTGTTATTCACATAAATATAGTGTAAGTTACTTAGTATGGTAAAGTATTATTAGAAAATTAACGATAAACATTAATAAAATGTCAAATGATGGGGATAAGGGGAGGAGTGGGAGGTGCTTGGTAATACTGGTCATTGTCTCTCTACCAACGTTGGATTATCTGTATTATTATTGTGTTTTTTAGTTAACTGAATACCCAACGGCTATTTTTTTGTGCGGAACAGCATCATAATTTTGTTATTCACATGAATGTTGTGTAAGATGCTTAGTATGGTAAAGTGTTATCCTAAAATTAAACGATACATATATTTTTTTCAAATAACGGGGATAGGGGGAGGGGGGGGGGCCTGATAAGTAACGGGTGAGCGATCTTTGTTTACATTTGTCCCGTGAACGTTTCATTTGATTTCGTCTACCCACATACCTTCGATCATGTCATAGTCCACAGGTATCCACGCGTGAAAGCCCAATATCCAGAGAGGTCGTATGGGAAAGGGTTAATGGGGTGCAGGAGTAAGGGGCCAGGCTTGTGGGGGGGATGGGCTTAGGGGGTGCAGGAGTAGGGAACAGGCTTGGGGGGGTTTGGGGGGTGCAGGAATAGGGGTCAGGCTTGGGGTGTGTGGGAGTAGGGAACAGGCTTGGAGGGGTTTGGGAGGTGCGGGAGTAGGGAACAGGCTTGGGGGGGTTTGGGGGGTGCAGGAATAGGGGTCAGGCTTGGGGTGTGTGGGAGTAGGGAACAGGCTTGGGGGGGTTTGGAGGGTGCAGGAATAGGGGACAGGCGTGCGTGCGTGTGTTATATGTTTACAATATTGAGTTGCAGGTCGTAATGTTCCGTATATTAAAACACAATTATCATGTTTTTCTTTAAAGTTATGTATGTATGTTTTTGACACACCACTTCTTCTAGTTATAATTTATTCCATTAATATATTACTCTATGTGTGTGTGTGTGTGTGTGTGTATGTTTTTGACACACACCTCTTGTTTGTTCTGGTAATTTATTCCATTAATATATTACTGTGTGTGTGTGTATGTATGTTTTTGACACACCACTTCTTCTGGTAATAATTTATTCCATTCGTCTATTACTCTTTTTGGAAAACCATATTTCTGTACATCTTTATCTCCTCTTCTTTTAATTAATTTCTTAAGTGTGTCTGTCGTCTCATTGTAGGTATAATTCCTTGTTGACATAATAAGTTTTCTTTATACTGTAGTACACTCTGCTCTCTTTTTATGCGAGTTTAAATTATACCAATTTGAAATATTGCGTACTGTACAGTTGACTCTCGAATAACGCTATTTTGAGTAACGCGTTTTTGATTTAACGCTGTGTAATATGTAGGGGGGATACTATTAAATAACGCTCTTTGTTCGATTTAACGTGGCCACGCTCAGGGTTCATATAGATATGAACCCTATATGAACCCTGGCCACGCTCACCCACTCAGAGCACAGAGTGAGTAAGGAGAGTTGAGTGAGGAGGCAGAGTGGAGTGACCAGTGTTAAAAGTGAAGAGAAATATACTGTACTGTTACTTTACAAATGTAAATACAGTATTAAAATTCATATTAAGCATATTAAATGCATATAACAATTTGTATTAAGGGTTTCGTAGATGACTCATGACTGAAATGAGTCGTCAGCATGTGAGGTGGTGGTGGTGGTGATAGGGGGGAGAGTAAGGGGAAGGGGGGGAGATAGCGTGTGATATCGTTTGTTTACATTTTATTTGCCATACGCTGGTGTTACATTCTGTCTTCTCTGTCCGAGAAATACTTCCTTCTTTATATGGAAGGATATGGCCTTCTGATTTGTAAATGTACCACCTGGTATGACTGAGTGTTGAAGCTGGTGATTAACTCATAATAAATAAAAACGAGCGAGTCACACACACGGTGACAACGCAGGCTAGGCCTATATTCCCTTGACCTTGAGCTAGGGTGAATGGAGACTGAGGGTAGGGGGGGGGGGGAGGAGCGTGGGAGAAGTGGTGGCAACACACTCACACACACTTCACAGACGACAGTGACATGCTCGTTATGATTTCACACATATTGTATAAGAACTCCTCGGATTCGCTTCACTTATTTTCACCAGCCATTCTATATTTTGACTCAACTATTCATACATTTGAGTAACAAAATCCCAAAAATGGTAGACTTTTGCATTGTCCAGGAACGCATCCCCCACTACAGTATTACCATTATTTCCTATGGGGAAATTAAGTTTAAATAACGCGTTTTTTAATAACGCGACGTCTCCAAGAACGTAACTACCGCGTTACTCAAGAGTCAACTGTATCATGAAAAAAATTAAATAAATGCAATTTACACGAACTATTTACACAAACTCTTAAAATAACAGGAACAAGGAGGCTCCATTTTCAAGTTAAAGTACCATTATTTCTTATGGAAATGTACAATTTACTCTATGCTAAATTTACTTTATGCAACCCCTTCAAGAACTTAACCTAACATAAAAAAAGAGGAGAGTGTATCTATCTTTTCTTTTTATGTTGGGTCCAATTATTTCTTTGTTAACAGTGAATGGTGATTTATACCGGGATATAATTCTACCGTTAATTCTCTTTTTTTTAACTTTTTTAACTTTTTTGACAATAATAACATTGATAGAAATAACCCCATGTTCAAAATCAAGTTGATGTTTGATGACCTCAGGATAAAATTTAGAAACTCTATGAAACCCCAACAAAAGTTAGTGATCAACGAAAGTCTGGTGCTGTTTCTTGGACGTGTGGCATTCCATCAATATATCAAAACAAAGAGGCATTGTTTTGGCTTGAAATCCTTTGTGTTGTGCGACTGTGAAAGTGGCTGCGAGCTGGACATGATGCTGTATGCGAGGGCGTGTACAGCAATACCAGAAAATGATCCACTGGCTGTTTCAGGGGCAGTTGTTAAGGAGTTGCTGTCAACTTACCTTGGTGTTGGGCACATTCTGTACGTAGACAATTGGTACACTAGCCCTTTGTTGCTACAATATTTGTACGAGCAAGGTACTGGTGCTTGTGGGACTGTCAGGGAAAATAGAAAATATATGCCTAAGTTTGGTGCAGTGCCGAAGGGACAGTGCGAAAGAAGGAAATGTAAGAACATCTTAGCCTGCAAGTGGAATGCTAATGGTAGCGTAAATACTCTCACAACTGTGCACAAAGGCAGTATGAGTGACAGTGGCAAGAGATAGAGATGGTACACCCATCAACAAGCCCGACATTATTTTAGACTATAATCTGAACATGAGGTTCATTAGATAAAAGTGACATGATGATTGGTAGTATTGAGTGTGTCCGCAAAACAGTGAAATGGTATAAGAAATTGTTCTTCCATCTCGTTAACGTCTGCTCATTGAATGCATACATATATTACAAGAAAGCAACACGAAAGAACGTCCCATTCAGTGTTTTTATACACGACCTTGGGTAGCAACTTGTGCAAAAGTTTGGTAGAATGACTTCATTACAAAGGGTCAGGTCTGTGTCACAACCACACCTATCTCACCATCTCAGTTGTCAAAACTATATTTCACGTCACTTCATGGAACTGATTCCCTGTGATCCAAGACCCAACCGTAGGAATGTGCAGGGTATATGTGTGGTACAGTATGTGACCACACATAGCACCACCAAAGAGTCTACAAACGTACATCATATCAGTTCCACGAATGCAAAGTAGCACTCTGTCATCCTTGCTTCGTGGATGACCACACCATCAGTGACTACTGAAACAGTAACATTGTGTACAGTGTAAATAGCAGTGTAGAAAATAAGTGCCAGAAACCCTAGAATAAAGCTCCTTGAAACACCCAGTGTGTACACTGTACAGTATATGTAATATCTCTCACACCACAACACTATCATGTCAACAATTGGAAGCAATCACTTCGCCATTGGCAATGTAAGTAAACTGGGTTTTTTTTTTATTGTTTCTTATTATTTCATTCACTTCAATTGATTTATTGTAATTTACATTGTGTTTTCTGATGTTTGTTGTATCTCTCTGCTGTCTACTATACTCCACGAGAGTCTAGACAGACAAAATTACACTGAAATACGTTTATGATACACTGTAATTGAAAACCACTTAGACACATTGTTTAGGTGTTTATTTACATGTTTAGAAAAATCATACTGTTGTATCCTGCCTTCTCATGACAATACTATATAACTTAATATCTGCCACAAACTCTTTTGAGTAAAGAATATCCATCATAGCAAAGTATTTTTAATGTAATTTATCTCTTCCAGATGGCGTGCCAAACCGAACATTCCATGACAAGAAAACTCCTCTTACATCAAAAGGAAGTGAAGGGATTTATGATTAGAGATGAACCTCAGTCTGATTCTGAAGTGTCACATATATCTGTAGATGATAGTGAAGATGAGTATTATCCTTCACAAGATAAAAGTAAGAATGAGTATTATCCTTCACAAGATTACAGTACAATGTTGAGACAAGATCTGATGATAGATTATCAAGATAACTTTCTGTCTCTGTTCTCAGTTCTCAGTTGGATTTTTAGGATAATATCTCTACTGTAACATTTGTTTACATATTGGATGTAGTAAATGTTTCGTAATACTGTAACTATATTATAACCTTTATTCCTTCCCAGTCACATGACTATACATATTAGAATTGTTATTACTTACCAGTATTGTCATATACAGTATTTTTGACATATACAGTATTTGTTGGCAAAACACTGAAAGTTGATGATTTTCCTGATCTTAACTCCAGTGCTAATATTGTTTGTAAATTAGCCTCTGTTATTCCTAACCATATGAATCATAGACTCTTCATGGATAATTTGTTCTCAACAGTTCCTCTGTATTATGAAATGTATAACAGAGGTATATTGTGCATGGGAACTGTTTGTAATAACAGACTAGCTGGACTGAAGCTTATTCCAGATAAAGAACTAAAATCTAAGGGAAAATCTGCCTTTGTAGAATATGAAGGCAAGATTAACACATGTACAGGCTCTGTAAGGATTGTTAGGTGGAATAATAATAATATATGTACAGTTATGTCTACAATGGGATCTGCTCAACCTGTTACAACTATTGGTCGCTGGGATAAAAATGTATCCACAACACAACAGAAAAGTTATGTAAAGTGTCCTGCTCTTGTCAAATATTATAATGCAAATATGGGAGGTGTTGACAAAATGGATGCCCTCATTGATTTTTATAGGATGTTTTTCAGATCAAAGAAGTGGTATCATAGGCTATTTTTTCATTTTTTTGATGTGGCAATAATCAACGGTTGGTTGATGTACAGACGAGATCACACCGCTGTCAGTGGCAATACAAAGCTTCTCAAATTACATGATTTCAAATTGATGTTGTCCTCATGCTTACGTCTGCAAAACAAACCATTGAGAGGTAAGAAGAAGAGAGGTCAGCCATCATCAGCAGCTACTACTGGAGTTGATGAAAAGCAAGCTGAGAAAAAACGCAAAGGTCATAACACTAAGGCAATACCCGATAAAGCAATAAGGCAAGACCAGATTGGACATTTTCCTGTCTCTCTAAAAAAAAGAGGAAGGTGTAAAATGTCAGGTTGTAAGTCCTCCCATGTAACCTGGTGCTTGAAGTGTGAAGTCTATCTGTGTGTCGCCTCTGATAAAAGGTGTTTCTTGGATTTTCATGGAGTTCAGTATGATCTACAAACACTCCCACATCAAAAGTGAAACGATTTTTGTAGTACATAAAAAAAGTGAATGGATTTTTGTAGTACATAAAAAAAAGTGAATGGATTTTTGTAGTACATAAAAAAAAGTGAATGGATTTTTGTAGTACAGTGTACATAAAAAAAAGTGAACCGATTTTTGTAGTACATAAAAAAAAGTGAACCGATTTTTGTAGTGCATAAAAAAAAGTGAATGGATTTTTGTAGTACATAAAAAAAAGTGAACGGATTTTTGTAGTACATAAAAAAAAGTGAACCGATTTTTGTAGTACATAAAAAAAAGTGAACCGATTTTTTTAGTACATAAAAAAAAGTGAATGTATTTTTGTAGTACATAAAAAAAGTGAACCGATTTTTTTAGTACATAAAAAAAAGTGAACGGATTTTTGTAGTACATAAAAAGAAATTTATGTTACAGGAATTTTGAATAATTTACCAGTACCTTAGAGGTTGTTTTCATTTGTCTTTCATTATGTATAAGTTGTGAGAAAAGGTGAATTTTCTTAGTGTATATTATGATCTGCAAACATTGTTACATGCACATTGAATTGACTTCTTTTGTACCTGAGAAGAAATTTATGGTAAAGGAATGTTAAATTGTTTAGCTGGTTTTAATTTGTGAAAATATGTATTTTTTTATTTCAACTGAAAATAAAAATATAGCAACCTTCACTCACTATATTCATTATTAATCCTACCAAATGTTTTTGTCATAAAAAATCAATAATCTTTTCTTTCAGGTAAGATTAAAGCTTTATAAATAAGAATTCTGTATTTTAGTCATCTATGTATCTAAATAAAGAGACTCTGTTTGTGTGTCATGCTATACAAATAGTCATGTGACCACCTACAGCTCTAGGAATTCACACACGGAAAGTGTGTGACAGTGAGGGGGGACAGAGGATATTTTCGTCACATAAAACACCCCACTAATTACTTAACCCTAGCTAGTATGGTACGCATCAAGTTCCAGCTTTCAAAAAAATATTTCAGTAGGTGTTTTGGTCGGTTTTGTATCCCAGACTACAGCTATCATAACAATATTCAGCCTTGTACATTCCTTCACAAAATGGTTGATTGTCTCTTCTATGTCTTCATTACACAGTGTATAGTTGCCAAAAAAGGTATTGTGACAACTCTTGATACAACTTTAACCCTAGTAATATCCACAACTATTTGTATGGACTATAAGCATGTATAACTGAAGGAAATATACATATCCTTCTGTAATACATACTTATAATATAGCATGTATAACATAAGGAAATATACATATCCTTCTGTAATACATACTTATAATATAGCATGTATAACAGAAGGAAATATACATATCCTTCTGTAATACATACTTATAATATAGCATGTATAACAGAAGGAAATATACATATCCTTCTGTAATACATAATTATATATATCCCTACAAACAACTATGGACATTAATATATTTAATGTTGTATCAATAGTTGTCACAATACCTTTTTTAGCAACTGTACACTGTATACTGAAAACATAGAAGATACAATCAAACCATTTTGTGAAGGATATATTGTGTGAATATTGTTATGATTGTAAATATTAATGTCTGTTTTTTTGTTGCAGGTGACTGGAGTGCAATTGAACGTGATGTTGTAAGAATGGCTAAACCTACATCACATATTATTAACAGCAAAGGAGAATATGGCAGAGGACATAAAAGGTAAATACAACACATATACACTTTCCTCTTTTTTTATTACATTATAGGTTGGTGAAGGGTTGTGTCGCATAAAGTGAATTTTACATAAAGTAAATTGTACATTTCTATAAGAAAGAATGGTACTTTAACTTGAAATTTGAGCCTCCTTGTTCATGTTATTTTAAGAGGTTGTGTAAATTGCATTTATTTAATTTTTTTCATGATACGTACTATTTCAAATTCGCATAATTTAAACTCGCATAAAAAGAGAGGAGAGTGTACATATTCCTTAATAAATATGGAGCAACTTGATTCCTCCAAACTATTCCAAGCAACAAACAGAACACCATTATATTTCTGGTTCTGTTTCCTGGCATACTTTGGAGGAATCAAGGCACTCCAATCTACCAAAAGTATACCATATAAATAGATAGATAGATGGATGGATGGATGAATAAATAGATAGATAGATGGATAGATAGATAGATAGACAGATAGATAGACAGATAGATAGATAGATTGTAAGAAATAAATATTAAAGTGTGTTTATCCGTACTATAAAAATAATAATATGAGGTAAATATTGATGAGGTAAGGCTTGGGGGGGTGCGGGAGTAGGGAGACAGGCTTGGGGTGGGGTGGTAGAAAGCCTGTCTCCTTACTCCCGCACCCCCCAAGCCTGTCCCCTATTCCCACACACCCCCAGTCCCCCCCCCCCCAAGCCTGTCTCCTTATTCCCACTCCCCCCCAGTCCCTCCCCAAGCCTGTCTCCTTACTCCCGCACCCCCCAAAACCCCCCAAGCCTGTCCCCTACTCCCACACCCACTTAAAATGAATTAGAAATAGAGAGCCTGTAACTTTTTGTACATCAAATCCAAAAACCTTCATATCATTACTTGAGGCGCGCGGTGCAACAACGACGTAACCGAGAAATTTGACATTTCGTGTTTTGGCCTGCTCCGAGTGGTTGAAGGGTGTAAAAGTCTCGTGGTGATGTCGGCCAAGTCATATTCGACCATCTAAGCACCTGTACTAAGGCTCAAAGTCGAGCGTAGTGCGGAGAAAATTTCTCTGGAATAACATCTCGAAAGCGGTACAACAACGACGTATCCTGCTCCTCCCAGCCACACGTGTGTATGGCCAATCAGCGGCGCGGTTGGAGCCTCCCGGCGCGGGCGAGCCAATCACAGCACCGCCGCCATGTTTACCAGCGCCGTTGCCATGGTGACACCACACTCACCATGTGCTCGCCCTTCAACACGCCAGAGCACAGACGTACGCTACCTTTCTCCTGACTCTTTACACAACTATGGCTTCTTCCAGCACTTCTACCTCCGTTCCTGCCGTGGAAGAGCGTCCTGAAGGTCCAGGGGACGAGCTGCAGATGAGGAAGAGGAGGGATGAGACGCAGTGGAAGAGGAACCTGGCTAAGAGGAAGAGGAACTCCGGGAAGGAATACGTGGGGCTGAACACGGGGAAGACTGTGGCGGCGAAGCAGGTTGGACCACCATGTGGGTGTCCTAAGGGCTGCTTCCTGAACCTTGGAGAGGAAGCTGTGCAGCGTATCTTCTCCGAGTACTGGAAGATGGGGGACTACAACGCGCAGTCAGCCTACATCGTCACCATGGTCCTGTCGAAGGAGGTGAAGAATTCGGGTGTGGTAGCTGGCAGCAGGAGGAAGGCGACGCTGGAGTACGGTGTGAACGTCGACAGCAAGAGGGTGGTCGTCTGCAAGAAGGCGTTTCTTAGCATCCACGCCATAAGTGACAAGCGAGTCCTTACTGTCCTCAAGAAGTTGGGGGACACAGGTGTGGCTGCAGGCGATCTGCGCGGGACTCACGGCCACCCTCACAACAAGAAACATGACGAAGTCGAGCGGCTTGCACAGGAGCACATCAGGTCCCTTCCTCTCTGCTCGTCACACTACTCCCGTGCCAAGTCACGCAACAAGATGTACCTGCCTCCCGACTTCACCCAGGCCCACTGTTACTCCCTCTTCCAGCAGTGGTGTGAGGAGAAGGGTGTTGAGGACGACATGGTAATGAGCTTTGACGGCTACAAGCGGAAGGTCTGCGAGTTCAACATCGGTACCAGCCCTCCCAAGGTCGACACGTGCAGCATCTGTGACAAGTTTCGTGTCCAGGTCGAGGTGGCGAAGGCGGAGAAGGACGTGGGGAAGGAGAACCAGCTGAACCTGCAATGGGCTTTGCATCAAGCCCGTTACAAGGCCGCCAGGAATCTGCTGCAGGTGTACAGCGAGGTGAGGGACGACACGCAGGCGAAGATCTGCATGGACCTGCAGCAGACCCTGGTCACTCCACGTCTCACCACCAACGTCGCCTACTACAAGCGCAAGATTTGGACATACAACTTCGGCATCCACGACCTCACAGGTGCTGCACGACCTTTGTTGTACGTGTGGAACGAGGCTGTTGCCAAGAGGGGATCGTGTGAGATCGCCAGCTGCCTCGTCCACTACATCGAGAACTTCATCCCTCGCACCGTCAACAAACTGGTCATCTTCTCCGACAACTGTGGTGGCCAGAATAAGAACATCAACCTGTGCCTGCAGCTGCTCCGCCTCGTACACAGCCAACGGTTTGACCTGATCAAGCATTACTTTATGATGCCTGGCCACTCCTACATGCCCTGCGACCAAGACTTCGGCCACCTGGAGAAGTTCTTCAGACCTCGTGAGATCTACACCACCGACCACTACATCGAGCTGATGCGGGAAGCGAGGCAGAGGAACCCCTTCATTGTGGTGAAGATGACGTCGGAGATGTTCTTCGACCTCCTTCCCCTCCAGGCGTGCATCACCAAGACCCAGGTGGCCAAGTCCAAGTTCAAGGAGGGCAGGCTGTTCGTGTACAAGGCGGACTACAAGCAGGGCTTCCGGATCCACCACAGCTACTTCGAGGACGGAGAGGAGGAGGGTGTGTCGCAGACAGTCAAGCTGCAGAAAGGGAAGAGGACGGCCTACAACCCCGAGATCTTCGACCTGTCTGTCGTGGAACTTCCTGTGAAGTACCCCCAGGGAGTGGCCTTGCGGCAGGACAAGTTGACCGACCTCAACCACCTGCTGCAGTTCATCCCTCTGTCTCACAAGGGATGGTACCAGGACTTGTTTGCTGCCCAGGGACTGCTGGCTGCCGCTGAGGAGGAGAACAACCCTGACGACCCGGAAATTCAAGATGACGACTTGCTGGACTACTAGAGTGCAGACGAAAGTGTCACAGCATCTTGCTGTGGCCACCAGCCTTACGTAAGTTTTTTTAAATCCCCAGTCAACCCGACTTAGTGGGTTGAAGGGGGATTTAAAGGGTTGGTAAATCCGCTAAGGGCATTGCCAGGATCAAACAGACGTATCCTGGTAATGAACTTAACTGTCTCAAGCCAGTGTAAAGGATGAGAGCCAACTATATTCATTGAATACAAAAAAAAATTCGTTTCTTCATAATGTTCTTGAAATAGCGGCTTTCCATTAATACTTACCAGAATGCATGCACAAACATAAAATTATCAGCATTACACACTGTTAGTCATAGCAGGACGTCAAAGTTATGGTAGGAGTAATAACGTGCCGGTAATGAGTAAGTTTTATTTTCTACGCTCGGAAAAAAATTCATAAAAAATTTATTTATGTACCAATCTTCATGAAATTTTCACATTATTAACAAAAAAAATTCCCGATATTGTTTTCATTTAATGAAAACAATATCGGGAAAAAAAAACTATTACCTACGGTATGCGCGTTAATTAACGCGTAAGTCATCCACCCAAAATCGTCACCTATCACTTCGAAACCTACATCCCCAAACAGAACTACCCAAGACCTTTCAAATGATGTATAATACTTACTTATTTAAGGGTATCTATTGTGCGCAATCAGTGTTTAACTTTGAGCGCGTTTTTTTCGAAATTTCCATTTCTCCGTTACGTCGTTGTTGCACCGCGCGCCTCACTTACAAAAAGGGATAATAGCCATTTTCTCAATATTGTTACTTACACAAGGTAATAATAACCATCTTCTCAATACAGTAAAAGTCCAGTCTTTCGGAAAATCTGATTATCCGGCAGTTTTTAAAAATAGTCCCATTCCAAAAGCTTCATGAACTTTCGGCACATTTTCCAATTGGTAACTTAACAGAAACGGCAATTTTGAAACAGCGAGTCCGCGACCTAAGTTGAGCTGTCTCTTCCCACATTGTCACAAACTTGACTCCGCCCATAAGGCTTACTGGCTATATAGCTACGTGTGTGTTTGAGCGAAATGGTATGAGTGGCGGCGAGTACAGTGGGAACGAGTTTATCATTTATTTTTTGTTTTCTCCTTGTACTTGACTCCTGTGTGTGTGTGTGGTGTTTGACCGTGTTTCCAGACTCTTGGTGTTGGTGACCTGGTGTTGTCCTCGGGGTGAACTTGGCTCTGATTTTCGTGTTGTGAAAATGGCTTCGGCAACTGGAAAACTTACTAATGTTATGAAGAAGCGTTCTCATAAGGTCCTACCAATATCACCAAAGCTGGAACTATTGAAGAAACTGGAGGCTGGTGTGGGAAGAAAAAAATTGATGGAAGAATTTAATGTGAGCTCTTCCACTATTTATGATATAAAAAAACAAAAGTGTGAGCTCTACAAGTTTGTTTCAAAAGGTCTGAGTGGTTCCTCAATCGAACGTAAGGTTATGAAAAAGCCTAAGTTGTATGAGCTCGATGAAATGTTATACAAGTGGTTTTTGGTGCAGCGGTCTGAAGGAAAGTCTGTTTCAGGCCCACTAGTAATAGAAAAAGCTAAAATGTTTTATGAAAGCATGAAGATAACTGAAACATGTGCATTCTCGGATGGTTGGCTAAGAAACTTCAAGCAAAGACATGGCATCAGGAAACTGGATATTAGTGGTGAAACCTGTTCTGTCGATGCTGATGCTGGCCAATGCTACAGTGCAACCTTTACGGATCTGGTAAATGAACATGGATTACTGCCTTGCCAAATCTATAACGCCGACGAGACTGGCCTGTTTTATAGGAGTTTGCCAGAAAGGACTCTAGCTGGGGCTGGTGAAAAGTCGGCAAAAGGATTCCAACGAAACAAAGAGCGTTTGACAATGCTCACGTGTGCCAATGCTTCCAGGACTCATAAGATAAAACTGCTTGTGTTAGGCAAGTACAAGAATCCAAGGGCACTGAAAAATGTGTGGCACTTGCCGGTATGGTAGGATTCGCTGAGTAATGCGTGGAGGACTGCAGAAATCTTTAGTCGCTGGTTCCATAATTATTTTGTGCCAGTGGTGAAGGCTAACCTTGAAAAGGAGGGGATACCTGTTGATTCCAAGGTTGTCCTCCTCCTAGATAATTGTTGAGTACATCCTCCTGCAAGCCAACTCGTCAATGGGAACATTTTCGTCGTCTATCTGCCACCAAATGTCACCTCTTTGATACAGCCCATGGACCAAGGAGTCATACAAAAATTCAAGAGTGCATACCGGGCATCATTTGCAAGAAATATGTTAAATACTAACCAGGCTGTCACTGAATTTCAAAAGTCTTTTAACATCAAGGATGCAATGTTGATGGCTGCCATGGCTTGGGGTGACGTGGCAACATCAACTTTGCAGCGATGTTGGCGGAAACTGTGTCCAGAGGCAATGTTCCAAGACAACGACGAGGACGAGGAAATGTTCCATGGCTTTGGTGACAAGAGGAGCAGCGAGTTTCCAAGTTTGCTTAAAGTTGTTGAGGGTGTCCCTAAAACAAATGTTTTGAGCAAACTTACCGAAACCGATATTGCTGAGTGGGTGGAAGAAAATGCACCAATAACCGACGAACCGACAGACAACCAGCTAATATTAAGTGTTACACAAGCTGAAGCTCTGGAGACTATTAAACACAGTGATGATGATGATGATGAGGAAGAAGAAGAAGAAAAGCAAGAGAATGTGTCATGGGCAGAAGCGGAGAAAAACCTTCGTACAATTCTCAGGTTTGCTGAGGGATCCTCTCACTTCAGTGCTGCTAAAGTGATGAACTTACACCTGCAGTACCGGGACTTTCAAACAAATTGAACATCATCACTGAAGCAGGTGACACTCCATGATACTGAAGCAGGTGACACTCCATGATACTGAAGCAGGTGACACTCCATGATACTGAAGCAGGTGACACTCCATGATACTGAAGCAGGTGACACTCCATGATACTGAAGCAGGTGACACTCCATGATACTGAAGCAGGTGACACTCCATGATACTGAAGCAGGTGACACTCCATGATACTGAAGCAGGTGACACTCCATGATACTGAAGCAGGTGACACTCCATGATACTGAAGCAGGTGACACTCCATGATACTGAAGCAGGTGACACTCCATGATACTGAAGCAGGTGACACTCCATGATACTGAAGCAGGTGACACTCCATGATACTGAAGCAGGTGACACTCCATGATACTGAAGCAGGTGACACTCCATGATACTGAAGCAGGTGACACTCCATGATACTGAAGCAGGTGACACTCCATGATACTGAAGCAGGTGACACTCCATGATACTGAAGCAGGTGACACTCCATGATACTGAAGCAGGTGACACTCCATGATACTGAAGCAGGTGACACTCCATGATACTGAAGCAGGTGACACTCCATGATACTGAAGCAGGTGACACTCCATGATACTGAAGCAGGTGACACTCCATGATACTGAAGCAGGTGACACTCCATGATACTGAAGCAGGTGACACTCCATGATACTGAAGCAGGTGACACTCCATGATACTGAAGCAGGTGACACTCCATGATACTGAAGCAGGTGACACTCCATGATACTGAAGCAGGTGACACTCCATGATACTGAAGCAGGTGACACTCCATGATACTGAAGCAGGTGACACTCCATGATACTGAAGCAGGTGACACTCCATGATACTGAAGCAGGTGACACTCCATGATATGTTGAAGAAAGCTGCATGAAGAGCCTCGTCAGTTGCCTCTACCTCCCAATCCTCATCATCAAGTCCTGCCTCATCCATTGCTTCAGAACCACCAGTGGAGGACTTAAGCTTAGAAGAGGAAGTTGATGATCCTGAGGTTTCTGCTGGATACAGTTTCTCCCAGCAGTAACTCACATCATCATCCTGTTTACATATACAAATCCTACACCTAGGTTAAGGTAAGAGTCCGTTTCTTCTGTCATTAAACACCCTTAAAACACGTTACTTATTAAATGTTTTAGTTTTGATGTTCGACTTGAATGAGATTTGTACTTCATGTGTAAAAAAGTACACTCTCGAATGCAGGCTGGGAATCCACCTCACCCCTTCACCCCTCCCAACCCCTCACCCCTTCCCCTCACCAACCCTCTCGTGGTGTGAGTGTGTGTCACCCACGTCACGTCACGTCATGTCAGCTGTCATCACGCACTTCATTGCCTTAAATTTGCATTGGCTACAGTCTGTTTGTGTCTTGTTTTCTAGTAAATATTTAAACAAATATACTTTGTATTAATATTTCATCAGCTCTAATATTAAATAGTATTAAAAACACTACTGTAGAAAAATCATGCAGTTACTTACACAAGGGAATAATAACCATTTTCTCAATATTGTTACTTACACAAGGGAATAATAACCATTTTCTCAATATTGTTACTTACACAAGGGTCGGGATAATAGCCATTTTCCCAGTATGTCTGCTTGCTCTTCAGCCAATGACAGTACAGGATTGGGAGGGTAATGTTTACAGCCAATGAGAATGCTTCAACCATGAGAGTAACAGGCTTCTCCAGCAAATGAGACACAGCTTACTGTACTGTACCCACTTTATGCCAATGATAGATCGTGTCCAAAAGCGTGTAGGTAGAACAGCAAAAGCGTGTAGGTAGAACAGCAAAAGCATGTAGGTGGAACAGCTGGTGATGTAAACATTGGTGGACAGTGAATGCCTCTTTTACACATCAACTGTTCCCTCTTTTCTTTTTATTTCCTTCCTGTTTGCTGTTACATCTCTCTATCACCTTTTTCTGGCACTATACCACCTCCATGTTGACAAGCCGTATATCCATCAATCAATCAATCCTTTACACATGGATTGTAGGGTATTCACAAGGAACTGGTGTATTTTAGCAATGTTATTTGTGTTATTAAACAATATTAATAACTGAGCAATGGTTTCTAGCAACACTGCTAAGTCCATCACTAGTGTAAGTGGATCAGACGAGGTATGCCACCGGGCAATCACTGTGGTATATTGTATTAAATATGGGCATCAGTTATTCAATATTTGTAAACGTGGTTTCTGCTCAGTGTTTGGCCTTTGTAAGAAACGTGTGGAGAAAACTTTATATAAGCCAACCATGACAGCTATACCAGAAAGTGATAAACTTGGTACTCACACTCCCACCAAAAAGAAACCAGACATGGTTGTGGAATGTGTGTGCGAACACATCCATTCTTTGCCTACAATGACTTCACATTACACTCGTGTCAAATCACCTCATCATAGATACAGTACAGTTGCCCAAGGAAAGACTGCAACCAAATTTACTGGTGTGTGGTAATATCTGGCAGGTGCTCCAAAGTAAACACTGGTATTTTATCAATGGATCACTCAAGGCCTATAGTTGTAAGGATGATTGTAATTAGCTAAAGCTATTGATAAAGGAAATAAAGTATTACCAGACACCTTAGTTCTGTGTTTTGACTTACAACAAACACTACCTACTGTACAACAAAACTATCAAGTCCCATCTCCTACTACAAAAGGAAACTATGGACATATAATTTTTACATCTATAAACTGCAGACCAGAAAATCTGTGATGTATGTATGTGTGGGATGAAGTGAGTGGTATATGTGGTAGTGTAAAAATTATGAGTTGTTTAATTAAATACATACATGATCACAAACTACAATGTCAAACTAAGTTGCTGCTCATTTCAGACAATTGTGTAGGCCTAAAAAAAAATATATATGTGGTTCTTACATGTCTGAGGTTTATACACTTAAGGAATATTGAACAGAAGCTGCGTAAACATACAACCATCATTACAAAACATGACTATTTTCATCTTATAAAAGAAATGAAGCGGGAGGACTTGTTAGATGTGTGTGTGTACTTCAGAACTACATAACAAAACATAAAGAAATGAAGCGGGAGGATTTGTTAGATGTGTGTGTGTGTACTTCAGAACTACATAACAAAACATAAAGAAATGAAGCGGGAGGATTTGTTAGATGTGTGTGTGTACTTCAGAACTACATAACAAAACATAAAGAAATGAAGCGGGAGGATTTGTTAGATGTGTGTGTGTACTTCAGAACTACATAACAAAACATAAAGAACCTGAGATGGGATACAAGATTGATTTAACATATGCTGAAGATGCACCTACTGTACCTACACCTACAAACTCCAGAACAGTAAAGCACGTACTGTATCTACAAACAGGATATCTTCAGTCTCCACACAGTTAATCTTCTACCCAAATACACAGCTCCAATACCCCTGACACCTGGTAAGATTAAGGGACCCTGTATTGTAGTCAGAAAATTGGAGGTAAATGAGTCCTTCAATTATTGCCACGAAACACTACCCATATAGAAGGAGCTTGTTTCGTGGCATAGTCAGAAGGAAACAGAAGCCTCCAATTTTCCTACACGATCACAGGGACCTTAAGGATCTCAAGAGTTTAATGGAGCACATCACTCCCTGAAGTAAAGGGAAGTACTTGGAGGATATTCTCTGTCAACAAGAGAGTGGCAACAGTGGCCTCCATTACCAGTTATTGGATGAACACAACACTGACAATCACCTATTTGAGTTCAACTATTCTCTGTCAACAAGAGAGTGGCAACAGTGGCCTCCATTACCAGTTATTGGATGAACACAACACTGACAATCACCTATTTGAGTTCAACTATTCTCTGTCAACAAGAGAGTGGCAACAGTGGCCTCCATTACCAGTTATTGGATGAACACAACACTGACAATCACCTATTTGAGTTCAACTATTCTCTGTCAACAAGAGAGTGGCAACAGTGGCCTCCATTACCAGTTATTGGATGAACACAACACTGACAATCACCTATTTGAGTTCAACTATTCTCTGTCAACAAGAGAGTGGCAACAGTGGCCTCCATTACCAGTTATTGGATGAACACAACACTGACAATCACCTATTTGAGTTCAACTATTCTCTGTCAACAAGAGAGTGGCAACAGTGGCCTCCATTACCAGTTATTGGATGAACACAACACTGACAATCACCTATTTGAGTTCAACTATTCTCTGTCAACAAGAGAGTGGCAACAGTGGCCTCCATTACCAGTTATTGGATGAACACAACACTGACAATCACCTATTTGAGTTCAACTATTCTCTGTCAACAAGAGAGTGGCAACAGTGGCCTCCATTACCAGTTATTGGATGAACACAACACTGACAATCACCTATTTGAGTTCAACTATTCTCTGTCAACAAGAGAGTGGCAACAGTGGCCTCCATTACCAGTTATTGGATGAACACAACACTGACAATCACCTATTTGAGTTCAACTATTCTCTGTCAACAAGAGAGTGGCAACAGTGGCCTCCATTACCAGTTATTGGATGAACACAACACTGACAATCACCTATTTGAGTTCAACTATTCTCTGTCAACAAGAGAGTGGCAACAGTGGCCTCCATTACCAGTTATTGGATGAACACAACACTGACAATCACCTATTTGAGTTCAACTATTCTCTGTCAACAAGAGAGTGGCAACAGTGGCCTCCATTACCAGTTATTGGATGAACACAACACTGACAATCACCTATTTGAGTTCAACTATTCTCTGTCAACAAGAGAGTGGCAACAGTGGCCTCCATTACCAGTTATTGGATGAACACAACACTGACAATCACCTATTTGAGTTCAACTATTCTCTGTCAACAAGAGAGTGGCAACAGTGGCCTCCATTACCAGTTATTGGATGAACACAACACTGACAATCACCTATTTGAGTTCAACTATTCTCTGTCAACAAGAGAGTGGCAACAGTGGCCTCCATTACCAGTTATTGGATGAACACAACACTGACAATCACCTATTTGAGTTCAACTATTCTCTGTCAACAAGAGAGTGGCAACAGTGGCCTCCATTACCAGTTATTGGATGAACACAACACTGACAATCACGTATTTGAGTTCAACTATTCTCTGTCAACAAGAGAGTGGCAACAGTGGCCTCCATTACCAGTTATTGGATGAACACAACACTGACAATCACCTATTTGAGTTCAACTATTCTCTGTCAACAAGAGAGTGGCAACAGTGGCCTCCATTACCAGTTATTGGATGAACACAACACTGACAATCACCTATTTGAGTTCAACTATTCTCTGTCAACAAGAGAGTGGCAACAGTGGCCTCCATTACCAGTTATTGGATGAACACAACACTGACAATCACCTATTTGAGTTCAACTATTCTCTGTCAACAAGAGAGTGGCAACAGTGGCCTCCATTACCAGTTATTGGATGAACACAACACTGACAATCACCTATTTGAGTTCAACTATTCTCTGTCAACAAGAGAGTGGCAACAGTGGCCTCCATTACCAGTTATTGGATGAACACAACACTGACAATCACCTATTTGAGTTCAACTATTCTCTGTCAACAAGAGAGTGGCAACAGTGGCCTCCATTACCAGTTATTGGATGAACACAACACTGACAATCACCTATTTGAGTTCAACTATTCTCTGTCAACAAGAGAGTGGCAACAGTGGCCTCCATTACCAGTTATTGGATGAACACAACACTGACAATCACCTATTTGAGTTCAACTATTCTCTGTCAACAAGAGAGTGGCAACAGTGGCCTCCATTACCAGTTATTGGATGAACACAACACTGACAATCACCTATTTGAGTTCAACTATTCTCTGTCAACAAGAGAGTGGCAACAGTGGCCTCCATTACCAGTTATTGGATGAACACAACACTGACAATCACCTATTTGAGTTCAACTATTCTCTGTCAACAAGAGAGTGGCAACAGTGGCCTCCATTACCAGTTATTGGATGAACACAACACTGACAATCACCTATTTGAGTTCAACTATTCTCTGTCAACAAGAGAGTGGCAACAGTGGCCTCCATTACCAGTTATTGGATGAACACAACACTGACAATCACCTATTTGAGTTCAACTATTCTCTGTCAACAAGAGAGTGGCAACAGTGGCCTCCATTACCAGTTATTGGATGAACACAACACTGACAATCACCTATTTGAGTTCAACTATTCTCTGTCAACAAGAGAGTGGCAACAGTGGCCTCCATTACCAGTTATTGGATGAACACAACACTGACAATCACCTATTTGAGTTCAACTATTCTCTGTCAACAAGAGAGTGGCAACAGTGGCCTCCATTACCAGTTATTGGATGAACACAACACTGACAATCACCTATTTGAGTTCAACTATTCTCTGTCAACAAGAGAGTGGCAACAGTGGCCTCCATTACCAGTTATTGGATGAACACAACACTGACAATCACCTATTTGAGTTCAACTATTCTCTGTCAACAAGAGAGTGGCAACAGTGGCCTCCATTACCAGTTATTGGATGAACACAACACTGACAATCACCTATTTGAGTTCAACTATTCTCTGTCAACAAGAGAGTGGCAACAGTGGCCTCCATTACCAGTTATTGGATGAACACAACACTGACAATCACCTATTTGAGTTCAACTATTCTCTGTCAACAAGAGAGTGGCAACAGTGGCCTCCATTACCAGTTATTGGATGAACACAACACTGACAATCACCTATTTGAGTTCAACTATTCTCTGTCAACAAGAGAGTGGCAACAGTGGCCTCCATTACCAGTTATTGGATGAACACAACACTGACAATCACCTATTTGAGTTCAACTATTCTCTGTCAACAAGAGAGTGGCAACAGTGGCCTCCATTACCAGTTATTGGATGAACACAACACTGACAATCACCTATTTGAGTTCAACTATTCTCTGTCAACAAGAGAGTGGCAACAGTGGCCTCCATTACCAGTTATTGGATGAACACAACACTGACAATCACCTATTTGAGTTCAACTATTCTCTGTCAACAAGAGAGTGGCAACAGTGGCCTCCATTACCAGTTATTGGATGAACACAACACTGACAATCACCTATTTGAGTTCAACTATTCTCTGTCAACAAGAGAGTGGCAACAGTGGCCTCCATTACCAGTTATTGGATGAACACAACACTGACAATCACCTATTTGAGTTCAACTATTCTCTGTCAACAAGAGAGTGGCAACAGTGGCCTCCATTACCAGTTATTGGATGAACACAACACTGACAATCACCTATTTGAGTTCAACTGTTCTCTGTCAACAAGAGAGTGGCAACAGTGGCCTCCATTACCAGTTATTGGTTGAACACAACACTGACAATCACCTACTTGAGTTCAACTAGTGTACACAAGTAAGTGTCATGTTATTTACAGTAAGAAACACTATTATATCTGATAAAACTGTATGGGTGTTACACTTTCTCCCATAAATATTATAATAATACATTACCATATTATAAGCAATGTACAGTATCGTTTTAGCAATGTACAGTATTAACAATGTACAGTATCATTTTAGTAATGTACAGTATTAACAATGTACAGTATTGTTTTAGTAATGTACAGTATTAACAATGTACCATAAACACACACAATCACTTAAGAAAATCACCAGCCTATGTTTTCTTACTCTTTAAATGTTATACCATTATGATTAATGTTATTGTTATAAATTTAATATTTTACAATTGTAGTCTGACAATTTATTCTATTTCTCACACCAATTTTTTATAAGTGTGGTCATGGTCTGTGTGTGAACTGTCTGTGTGTGAACTGTTTGTGTGTGAACTGTGTGTGTGTGTGAACTGTGTGTGTGTGAACTGTCTGTGTGTGTGAACTGTCTGTGTGTGTGAACTGTGTGTGTGTGAACTGTCTGTGTGTGAACTGTCTGTGTGTGAACTGTGTGTGTGTGTGAACTGTGTGTGTGTGAACTGTGTGAACTGTCTGTGTGTGAACTGTTTGTGTGTGAACTGTCTGTGTGTGAACTGTCTGTGTGTGTGAACTGTGTGTGTGTGAACTGTGTGAACTGTCTGTGTGTGAACTGTGTGTGTGTGAACTGTCTGTGTGTGTGAACTGTGTGTGTGTGAACTGTGTGAACTGTCTGTGTGTGAACTGTCTGTGTGTGAACTGTGTGTGTGTGAACTGTCTGTGTGTGAACTGTCTGTGTGTGTGAACTGTCTGTGTGTGTGAACTGTGTGTGTGTGAACTGTGTGAACTGTCTGTGTGTGAACTGTTTGTGTGTGAACTGTCTGTGTGTGAACTGTGTGTGTGTGAACTGTGTGTGTGTGAACTGTCTGTGTGTGTGAACTGTCTGTGTGTGTGAACTGTGTGTGTGTGAACTGTGTGAACTGTCTGTGTGTGAACTGTGTGTGTGTGAACTGTCTGTGTGTGTGAACTGTCTGTGTGTGTGAACTGTCTGTGTGTGTGAACTGTCTGTGTGTGTGAACTGTGTGTGTGTGAACTGTGTGTGTGTGAACTGTCTGTGTGTGTGAACTGTGTGTGTGTGTGAACTGTCTGTGTGTGAACTGTGTGTGTGTGAACTGTATGTGTGTGTGAACTGTCTGTGTGTGTGAACTGTCTGTGTGTGTGAACTGTCTGTGTGTGTGAACTGTGTGTGTGTGAACTGTCTGTGTGTGAACTGTCTGTGTGTGTGAACTGTGTGTGTGTGTGAACTGTCTGTGTGTGAACTGTCTGTGTGTGAACTGTGTGTGTGTGAACTGTCTGTGTGTGAACTGTTTGTGTGTGTGAACTGTCTGTGTGTGTGAACTGTGTGTGTGTGTGAACTGTCTGTGTGTGTGAACTGTCTGTGTGTGAACTGTGTGTGTGTGAACTGTCTGTGTGTGAACTGTTTGTGTGTGAACTGTGTGTGTGTGAACTGTGTGTGTGTAGGGAAATTAAAAATTATGTGTGTGTTTCACCTTTTACAATACAGTACTGTACTCATTTTTGGTGTATTTTATTTTTACCAAATACAGGTATAAATAAGTACAGAATTATACTGTATGTTCACACCACAATAATATTTGTTTTTACCACATTTTCATTACTTCATTTTTCCTCATTTTCTCACAATGAAATATGTCATAAAAATTTTACCGTTAAAATTGTCTTGGAAATGTCTCTTAGTTTCCTGGCCTATCAATGGGGTGTGGGAGTAGGGGACAGGCTTTGGGGGGAACTGGGGGTGTGTGGGAGTAGGGGACAGGCTTTGGGGGGAACTGGGGGTGTGTGGGAGTAGGGGACAGGCTTTGGGGGGTTAGGGGTGTGTAGGAGTAGGGGACAGGCTTTGGGCGAACTGGGGGTGTGGGAATAGGGGGACAGGCTTGGGGTGGGTAGAAAGCCTGCCCCCCTATTCCCACACACCCCTAACCCCCCAAGCAGAGTTTTGGTAAATAATGTGTAATGTTAATTATTGATACATTTTTTAACCTGAACTGAAAAAACCCCTATACAATAAATAATGGTAAATTTATAGTACACTCTCCTCTCTTTTGGTGTGAGTTTAAATTATGTGAATTTGAAATAGTGCGTATCATGAAAAAAATTAAATGAATGCAATTTACACGAACTCTTAAAATAACACGAACAAGGAGGCTCCATTTTCAAGTTAAAGTACCATTATTTATTATGGAATAAGCCTGTCCCCCTACTCCTGCACCCCCCAAAACTCCCCCAAGCCTGTCCCCCTACTCCTGCACCCCCCAAAACTCCCCCAAGCCTGTCCCCCTACTCCTGCACCCCCCAAAACTCCCCCAAGCCTGTCCCCCTACTCCTGCACCCCCCAAAACTCCCCCAAGCCTGTCCCCCTATTCCCACACCCCCTGTACAAAAATATTTAATCACATTCTTAAATTTACATTTTTGATGCATAAATAGATAAAAAATATCTATGATTATCTACATTGTTCTGTACATGAATTGAAAGAATGGATTAAAAGAATAATGAAGACATAGAGGTGATATTGTTTTATTTTATTTATCTCAAATTAAAATATATAAATAAATAAGTTAATATGAGAGAGAGAATGTGCCAACACGGTTTGTTTACATTATCAGCTGTTTTATCTGCTTTACAAACAAGTTACTCCAACAGAAGTTACAGCTTAGAGAACTTTAATAATATGTGTCTGTCTGTGTGTGTGTGTGTGTCTGTCTGTCTGTGTGTGTGTGTGTGTTAGATATAAAGGTGTTCTCATGCCTTATAATTAAAAAACATTTCACCTAAAGGTCTAACACCCATAGTTTTAAAACATTTGAGGTCCCTTACTGGAGCTCTATGAATTCTCCAAACTACTCCAGGCAACAGATTCCCTATTCGAAACACTGATGCGTTCTGTGGCCTGGATTATTTGGAGGGTTCATAGAGCTCCAGTACATACCTATTTATGTATGTATATATATATGTGTATTTTGTGTTAATTTTTGTACATACACTTTTTTTTTTTTTTTCAATTTCGTCTCCCTCGTAAAAATTCTTCGCTGTAACGGACAAATGGATTTAACGGACACCATATCCCACATTAGTCCGTTAAATCGAGTTGTTGTTGTTGTTTTTACTGTACTTGTTTTTCCATGTGTTCGTCTTTTCTTCTTGGCAGGACATTTGTTGCTCAACCTATACCTGTAGGAGAAGACAACAACAACAGTGATGTGGAGATGGATGATGATGTGGAGTTCCCGGATGACAGTGATGCGGATGACAGTGGTGTGGATGACAGTGATGTGGATCCGGATTATGTACAGGAACAACCCCTCATTCCTACTACCGGTACTTCACGTAACAAAAAAAAAAACATTTATTTATTTATTTAGTTATATATTTATATATTTATTTATTTATTTAGTTAGTTAGTTATATATTTATTTATTTATTTAGTTAGTTAGTTATATATTTAGTTAGTTAGTTAGTTAGTTATTTATTTATTTATTTATTTATTTATTTATTTAGTTAGTTAGTTATTTACTTATATATTATTATGTTATATATTTATTTAGTTATATATTATTATTATGTTATATATTTATTTAGTTATATACAGTATTATTATTATGTCATATATTTATTTAGTTATATATTATTATGTTATATATTTATTTAGTTATATATTATTATATATATTTATTTAGTTATATACAGTATTATTATTATGTTATATATTTATTTAGTTATATATTATTATATATATTTATTTAGTTATATATTATTATATATATTTATTTAGTTATATATTATTATATATATTTATTTAGTTATATATTATTATATATATTTATTTAGTTATATATTATTATATATATTTATTTAGTTATATATTATTATATATATTTATTTAGTTATATATTATTATATATATTTATTTAGTTATATATTATGATATATATTTATTTAGTTATATATTATTATATATATTTATTTAGTTATATATTATTATATATATTTATTTAGTTATATATTATTATATATATTTATTTAGTTATATATTATTATATATATTTATTTAGTTATATATTATTATATATATTTATTTAGTTATATATTATTATATATATTTATTTAGTTATATATTATTATATATATTTATTTAGTTATATATTATTATATATATTTATTTAGTTATATATTATTATATATATTTATTTAGTTATATATTATATTAAATTGTGTACTTGTCGTTTACAGGGAGTGTGAGCAGGATTCAACGTGATGATGATGACTATGATGATGACTATGATGATGATGACTATGATGATGATGAAGACATGACATCACCCCATCATGCTGAAGACAAGGCATCACCCCATCAGAGAGCCAGACTTCCCAGGATGTGGAAGAAGGAAGACATCACACATCTTCCTTTATCTGAATATCAACATCCAACGCCTCAATTCCTTCAACAACCAAATGAATTCTTTATACAAATGTTCCCTAAAGAGTTATTGGAGGATATAGTGTATCAAACTAATCTATATGCTCAACAAATGGATGTTAATACCACTTTCTCTATTAATATGGATGATTTAATGGTGTTTATGGGTATTATTCTATATATGGGTGTGATGCATTTACCTTCCATTAATGATTACTGGGCATTAGACACCAGAGTACCACAAGTTACTCACTATATGACATCTAGGAGGTTTAAACAAATAAGGACATTACTTCATTTCAACAATAATGAAAATGAAAACTCATCCACTGACAGGTTCTATAAAGTAAGGCCTTTATTTACAAGTATTTACAAGTATTGACACCCAACAGTTTCTACAAGTAAATTCAACACCTACACAGATAATTGATGAAGTAATAGTTGGTTATAAAGGAACAATGGCTGGGAATCTTCGTCATTATATGCCTGACAAACTTGACAAATTTGGATACAAGTTGTTCTGTCGTGCCAGTAGTGATGGTTTTATTCATGATATAGTAATGTATCAGGGACTTACAACCTTCAGTAATCACCCCATGGACTTAAGTCAAGATGAACAACAACAACAAGTAATGAGTAGTAAACTTATACTTGTCCTTGTTAAGACCATTCAAGACCTCAAGAATACTACCATCTATGCTGATAATTATTTTACCAGTATCCAATTAGTAGAGTTTTTGATGGCTAAGTATGAATGTCGGTATGTGGGAACTGCAAGACTAAATCGTACTGGTAACCCACCACTCATGTCTAAAAAAGTAATGGAAATGAAGTCAACACCAAGGGGAACACTAGACTATGTATCCAGTAATGGTATCCTTGCTATGTATTGGAAGGATAATAAACAAATAACTATACTATCATCTGATGTAGGAGTTGAACCAATCTCTACTACCAAGAGATGGAACAAAGACACCAGGGAGAAGGTAGATATTCAATGTCCTGCTGTTATAAAGGAATATAATAGGAATATGAAAGGTATTGATATATCCAACATACTCACACATCTCTATAAATCTCCCATGAAGTCAAGACGTTGGTATATCCGACTGTTTGGTTACGTTGTTGATCTTAGTAATATTATTATATTAGTAATGATTATATTAGTTATTATAATATTATATATTAGTTAATATTATATTATATTAGTTATTGATATTAGTAATGCTTGGGTTTTATACAAGAGAGATGCTATAGCTTTCTTGGAAAAACCCATGTCCCTCAAAAACTTCCGGCTGGAGATTAGTACATTCGCCCTTAGTCACAAGAACAGACCTACAAGGATAATTATCAATACTCCTCAGCCATTTGTTCTGCCAAGGAGAGGACAGAGAACTAGTCTACCATCAGATAACCTGAGGTATGACTGTTCCAAATTTCACTGCAAAGGTTGACCTGTAAGTTTTGTTCAACCAAGGATGACACACACCGATCTAGATGTATGTGTAAAGTGTGTCAGGTGTCTCTCTGTCTCACTGATAGTAGGAACTGTTTCAGAGACTTCCATACTGTTCCTCCTTCTTCCTTATCACCAGCCTATACATCCACAGCCTATACATCCACAGCCTCTACTACATCACCAGCCTCTACTACATCACCAGCCTCTACTACATCACCAGCCTATACATCCACAGCCTATACATCCACAGCCTATACATCCACAGCCTATACATCCACAGCCACTACATCCACAGCCTCTACTACATCCACAGCCTCTACATCCACAGCCTCTACTACATCCACAGCCACTACATCCACAGCCTCTACATCCACAGCCTCTACTACATCCACAGCCACTACATCCACAGCCTCTACTACATCCACAGCCACTACATCCACAGCCTCTACATCCACAGCCTCTACATCCACAGCCTATACATCCACAGCCTATACATCCACAGCCACTACATCCACAGCCTCTACTACATCCACAGCCTATACATCCACAGCCTATACATCCACAGCCACTACATCCACAGCCTATACATCCACAGCCTATACATCCACAGCCACTACATCCACAGCCTATACATCCACAGCCACTACATCCACAGCCTATACATCCACAGCCTATACATCCACAGCCACTACATCCACAGCCTATACATCCACAGCCTATACATCCACAGCCACTACATCCACAGCCTCTACTACATCCACAGCCTCTACATCCACAGCCTCTACTACATCCACAGCCACTACATCCACAGCCTCTACATCCACAGCCTCTACTACATCCACAGCCACTACATCCACAGCCTCTACTACATCCACAGCCACTACATCCACAGCCTCTACATCCACAGCCTCTACATCCACAGCCTATACATCCACAGCCTATACATCCACAGCCACTACATCCACAGCCTCTACTACATCCACAGCCTATACATCCACAGCCTATACATCCACAGCCACTACATCCACAGCCTATACATCCACAGCCTATACATCCACAGCCACTACATCCACAGCCTATACATCCACAGCCACTACATCCACAGCCTATACATCCACAGCCTATACATCCACAGCCACTACATCCACAGCCTATACATCCACAGCCTATACATCCACAGCCACTACATCCACAGCCTATACATCCACAGCCACTACATCCACAGCCTATACATCCACAGCCTATACATCCACAGCCACTACATCCACAGCCTATACATCCACAGCATCCACTACATCCACAGCCTCTACTACATCACCAGCCTCTACATCCACAGCCTCTACATCCACAGCCTCTACATCCACAGCCTATACATCCACAGCCTATACATCCACAGCATCCACTACATCCACAGCCTCTACTACATCACCAGCCTCTACATCCACAGCCTCTACATCCACAGCCTCTACATCCACAGCCTATACATCCACAGCCTATACATCCACAGCATCCACTACATCTACAGCCTATACATCCACAGCCTCTACATCCACAGCCTCTACATCCACAGCCTCTACATCCACAGCCTATACATCCACAGCCTATACATCCACAGCCACTACATCCACAGCCTATACATCCACAGCCTCTACATCCACAGCCTCTACATCCACAGCCTCTACATCCACAGCCTATACATCCACAGCCTATACATCCACAGCCTCTACATCCACAGCCTCTACATCCACAGCCACTACATCCACAGCCTATACATCCACAGCCTATACATCCACAGCCACTACATCCACAGCCTCTACATCCACAGCCTCTACATCCACAGCCTCTACATCCACAGCCTATACATCCACAGCCTATACATCCACAGCCACTACATCCACAGCCTATACATCCACAGCCTATACATCCACAGCCTATACATCCACAGCATCAACTCCTTGAACCATGTAAAGGAAAAAATAAAGTCATTGAATGGGATTTTACTTGTTTCATAATTTATTGTATGATCAATAATCGTTTTTTGGGAAAATTGTCAAGAGTAAAAGTGTCTTAGAAAGGGCTGTTCTATAAGATACTAAAAGGATTTTTTTTATATCTCTGCTGCTTATATGAGTGACTGACAAAGGGTTTATATATGATGAATAAAATAGACCCTAAAATACCACCTTGTTAGACACCAGTTGAATTATTTTGAATGAAATATTTCTGACCTTCATATATTGTGTATGTGTGCGTGAAAATGTGTGTGCGTGAATATATGTGTGTGTGTTAGTGAGTGAAAGTGTGTGATGTGTGTTTATATTAGTGAATTTGTAGTGGCTTTTAGCCACAAAATATCTCTTATTGGTATTAGGTGAACCAGCGCAGCTGTATGCTATAGAGACATCATCAAGGTAGCCTAGGTTAATCTAGTATAGAAGCTACCTGATGTGTTCCGTGACGACATCGGAAATCGAAATCGAAATTCCCGGCGCTAGCGCTGGTAGTGACACCTAGTGGTGGCCTATGGTACTAATGACCCCCTGGTGGCAGGGCAAGGATCCTTCCTCGTTCACTAAAAATGAGAAGTATCGTAAAGAAAGGAAATAGGTTCCAAAAGGGAGGAGGGAGGGTAAAATCTGCGCTGGTTCACCTAATACCAATAAGAGATATTTTGTGGCTAAAAGCCACTACAAATTCACTATTATTGGTATATAGTGAACCAGCGCAGCTGTATGCTATGCGTGAGAAGAGGAGGCGGGAGGAAATTGGAGGAACCTAACTGGAAGGATCGCCCTCACCAGACTTGTTGTTGTTGTAGTTGTGAAGGTCACTCGTAGGAAGAGTCGATGTGGGAATATAGTCTCCCCTGCGACTATGAGTGGGGAAACTCCTTTAAGGAATAAAAGGATAACCAAGAGTTGTGTCACAACCAAGGTATTAAATCGTAAGTCTAAACAAGTGTTGGGTAAAACACTTGTTAGGACGAGATTATGTTTATTGAACTATCTGTATCTAGAAAAACAAGATCTATGCAAGGTTGGATACAAGATATTTGTTTATTTACAAATACATAAATGTAAAAGATGAAGAAATGGTGGTGAGTAATTACAGGATGGGTATGACAGGTGATACCTGGCCTGACCTTTACCCCTCGGGTTACCCCCCCCCCCCTTTTCTTACCATGACGTCCCCTGATAGGTGGTGACGTAATAGTAAGGTCAGGGGGAGTAGCTAGAGCTACGCATTGAGTGGGATTCACCGAGTGATAAAGATATCTCGTCTTGGAGGTAGTAGAGGCCCATCCCCTCAAATCCTGTACCCTCTCCATCGAGTGAGTTCTAATGAAGGAGAGTGAGGCAGCCATATCCCTAACGCTGTATGCTTTAGGGGCATGTCCAGGGTCTGCATTATTAATCACTCGGCAGAGAAGGCGAGCGATTGATCTGGGAGAGAGAGGCACACCAGACTTGGAGTTATAGAATAAGTGGTCTAGTGAAGCCTCTCTCGTTTTTTAAGGCATGAATTTGGCAGAGTGGGTGAATACCTCCATCCAGCTGGAAGGACGGAAACTCGAGGGGGCCAATTCTGCTATGTGCTTGCTCATTTTTGCTAAAAATGTGGGTGAAGGTGAAATCGTTAAAAAGGTTGAGTTAAAATCTAATGAGGAGAATGAGGGGTGTCGGGTAAGAGCTGCCAGCTGAGAAGCTCTATACTCTGTAGCTAAAGCAAGCAGAAAGAGAGATCTCTGAAGGAGATGGTTTACGTTAAGTGTGACCCCCTCGAAGGTCAGGTAGGTAAGGACACGATGTGGGTATGATGCGGGGTCGTACCTGCCCTAATCCCCATTCAGAGAAGGGTGAGTGGTCTCTCGGGAACCTTGATCATAAACCCAAGGAGAAGGGGGTCTGACAGGGCGGCATGGTGTGCTAAAATAGTCTTGCCCACTGTTATGTTTGTGATAACTGTTTGCTGAGGCTACACTGTAAAACTTCGAGTGTGTAGACGTAGTGACACTTGAAGCGGTTCAGCTAAACGTGCTGGATAGGCAAGCTAGTCTCAGGTGAAGAGGATGGGACATTGTCTATATCGGAAACGGAAGTCCTTGTATATCTTTTTGGGCGTCTGTCGAGCCAATCTTAACACCCTCATTGTAATTGACACGTTTGTCGATACGTGCTCCTTGAAAGGGGCGTGTATCCACCAATCGTGCAGGTACAGTCGGCAGCACAAGTTCGTATCATCTCCACTTACGTATGCTAGAGTAAAATTGACATTATGACAATTAAAACCTAAAGAAGGCAGTTCTATCTCACAAATTATAAAAAGCACATGCTGTTAGGATAGAACAAGGGTAGAACACCAGCAAAAATACGCGGACGAGATGGAAGCGAACCTATGCTGCCGGCTGCGCTTGGGAGTGGGGAAGAAGAGGTGAGACGGAGGGTGGAATGGTACGTGCCAGTACTATCCCTTTTGTAGTGGAACCTGGGCCACTGATAACATCTTGGAGTGTTGGGGCTTCAAGAATATGTTTTGAGCGCTCAGGTCGGTCACTAGTCTCGTCCCATCCGAGTTTACTCGGGTACTGTGACTCGGTGGGACAACAATACCTTTCTCTTAGCTGGTTCCACTCCCCCATTTTCTCCATCTTTCTCTCAAGTGCAGGCTGACTGAGGGTATCACCTAGGGAGACACGTAGGGCAGGTGTAGTGGTGGTAAGGGAAAGAAGTTCAAGTGTAAGACTACTGAGAAAAGAGTAAATTTGCTTCGGGAAAAGAGAGAGGCGAATAGAATAAAATTAATAGGTGTACGACATATGACTACACCTTAATATCACAAATATTTCAAAGAAATAAAATGATTGAGTGAAATGAATTCACCGGAACCGTAACTCATGGACAAGAAGGCCGTGTTTTCCTACCTCCGCTGATCAGTCTTGGGTGAGCCAGACTGGCGCCCACCCCGTCAGTCATCACTGGGGGGGTCATTGTGGGGGTAGGTGGAGGTGTGCTCCATTCAGTGTAGTCTCCCACGACGGAGCTGGTGCCTACTCTGTCCTGTGTTGGAAGGATGGCAAGGTGTGCGTGGTTAGAACTGTGTCTGTTGTCTTGCTGGCGAGTGGGTCCTGTGAGGCACAGATATTAATGGTCTGGTCTGTTGAGGAGGGATGCAGCCTACGGGCAAACAGAACTGTTAGCCTAAAAATAAGTATGTGACAAAACATCACATTTATAATTCCCCAAACAGGTCCCTTAGACATAGATAAGTTATCTACGGATAAACAGAACAGTTAGTATAGGAATGTATACTATAAATATGTGGCAAAACATCATATTTATACATCCACACACAGGTACACCAAAATTAGGGAAACTTACTTTGGTGTGACATGTTTAGAAAGTTAGTATAGAAATGTATAAGATACTTATGTGACAAAACATAATAATTATCGTTCCGTACAGAGGTAAACCAAACCTAGGCAGACTTGAGTTGGTGTTACCTGTATAGACCCTTTTAGTAAAGGACTGTATAACTGTGTGGAAACATATTTATAATTCCACACATAGGTACACCCAAATTAGGGGAACTTTGTATAGAACAGGTAGCATAGAGATGTACAAAAGTATAATGTAACAAAAGGTTATATTATCATTCTGCACACTGATACACCAAACCTCAGTAAATTTATGTTGGTGTTGCCTGTACCGAACAGTTAGTATAGGAATGTAGAAAATAATTATGTGATAAAACATGATATTTATAATACCGTAGTTACACCAAACTTAGGTAATTTGAGTTAGTCTCTTGTCACGTAGGTTGGTGAGGCCCGTGTGACGTAGAGAATGAGGTCTGGATTGTTTAGGTGGGCGCTGCCTCCGGACAATCAGAACAAGTAGCACACATTTGTCTAGACTTATGGGAACTCACGTAATACATCCATTTGTAATTTTTCTCAACCCTCGATACCATCGGGTATGAAAAATAAACATAGGGAAAACTGTGTAAACTAATGTGAATCCACAAAGTGAGCAATCAAATTTGTAATACCCCTTGTATTATCAAATTAGCAAAAGGATGTAAACCTACTTTTGCGCTGCCTGCTGGTCACACAAAGCAGGTGAGAGTGGGCCTGCCTTAACCACTCCTCTCTGGGCCAGCTCTGGGGTGGCCTTGGCGGCTGTTCGGGCTGCTATCCCTGCCTCCACGAACGTCCTAGTGGAGGCCCTGCAGGTCGAATGGCGCCCTGGCAGCAGACCCTTCTGTCATGGTCGTCAGTGACGGACCAGGACGTCACTGTATAAAATACACAATAAAGACAATGGGTGAATAACATTATATAACAATATATAATGAAATAAAGTTGGTATATAAGTGGCAAAATTTCAGCAGAAATTTGTACTTACTGGAGTTAGAGGCCAGCTAATTCATGGACGCAGTCCGCCAGTCGCCTGAGGTATACACAATAAAGACAATGGGTGAATAACATTATATAACAATATATAATGAAATAAAGTTGGTATATAAGTGGCAAAATTTCAGCAGAAATTTGTACTTACTGGAATGTGAGGCCAGCTAATTCATGGACGCAGTCCGCCCGTCGCCTGAGGTAGTTCCGTCCCAAGGGCATGGCTGCGCCTGTAGCCAACGCGTGGGTTAACTCCTGACGCGCCGAGTCCAACGACGCCAACATCATAGTCTCAGTTTCCTACAGCTGGTAGGACACGGGCGGCTCTAGAGACAGGATGGGAGATAGTAGGCTCCACCCCGACCGACCCCATGCGAGGCCGGGGCAGGTATAGGCAAGCGAAACGGCAGGAGCTGGGGGAACAGAGTCGGGACTAAAGACGACACCATGTCAGACATCGAACGAGGCATGTCCTCCATAGACACAGGTTCGACACCTCGGTGTAGGCTTACGGCTGCGCACGGGTGGCGACGTAATGTCTAAGTCACCTTCTCCTCTGTCTGCTGGGAAAAATGCATCCGAGGACAGGAAGATTTTAGGAGTATCAGAAGACCTATCAACCTTCCATGCCTCGGATGAATTAAGTTTATCTATATCCACCAAGAAGCCCATAGCATCCAAGGTGGTAACAGTAGAGACCTTCGAGGATGACGGTGTAGGTGTGGCAATGGTGCAAGCCTTGTAGAAGGGCACCTGTTCCCCCAGAGAATCCGCCCCCCACTTCAGGATGACATCCTCGCGTCGCACCCACGCATCCGGGTGGTCTGTGTCAGGAGACCACGCCACCTCAGGGGGGGGGGGGGGAAGGAGGACAGGGCACCGCATCCTCCTCGCCTCCACGCATGAAGGGGGGACGGGCTCGTGGGGTAGGATACCGCATCCTCCTCGCCTCCACGCATGGGGGGGACGGGCTCAGGGGGTGGGGTGGATGTACGCCACCCCTCCACCCCCCCCGAGACCGGACCCAGACGCCGCACATGGAGCCGAGGAGGCCTGATGAGGTACGGGAGGAAGGGGGGCTGATCGTCGGTGGCGGTGTGTCTTCTTGAGAGAACTGGCCTTGGCTTTAGTTCTACGCTTCCTCCCCCGAGAGTGCCTCACAGAGGTCACTAACCGAGGAGTCGGCGGCCTAACCCCGCTGGGCCCTGGTAACGGCGAGGAAACCGAGGGTAACCGAGCTACAGACTGACTTGTCTCTGGCTGAGGGGGAAATCCTCGGAACAGAGGGTCAGAACTGTCAAGGGAAGGAAGTATATAGGTCAATTGGGCGAGACAAGGATTCTACCCCTTGTGACTCCGAATTGCCTGATGCAGGTTAATTGGGCGAGACAAGGATTCTACCCCTTGTGACTCCGAATTACCTGATGCAGGGTACTGAATTCTTGATAATCCTAATTCAGTCCCAAGTGAAGGGTCAGCCCTTACCAAGACAGACCCATCACGATTTTCACCACCCGTCTCAATCTCGTCAACACTGTCTTTAAAGAAAGGCAGGAAGTTTAGGGCGAGCATCCGGCGTGGCTTCCTTGAACAGACCCACCCCAATCCGCACACCCAATACACGCCATGGGGTCGCGGCAGGAGTAGCACAGGGAGCATGTGCGGAACCATGGAAGTGTCCACCCGTCGCTAAGCGAGCTGAACAGCTAGTCGTAGCACACACAATACGAGTAGACTGAGGAAATAAAATGAATTACCACGTGAAACACGTGGGAAACACAAAACACAAAATAAATAAAATTTGTGCAAAAACACACTCACACAAGGAGTGAAGAAAAATAATTAAACCCACGTGCAAATCGTAACCATAAGGG
Organism: Petrolisthes manimaculis; assembly: GCA_034508575.1. Lineage (NCBI taxonomy): Eukaryota > Metazoa > Arthropoda > Malacostraca > Decapoda > Porcellanidae > Petrolisthes > Petrolisthes manimaculis. The sequence continues at coordinate 198,032 of JAWZYT010004376.1, forward strand.
AACGAAGAGGCAAGGATAATAACGGGATAAAAGAGGACACTCACAAGGAGTGAACTAAATTACATAAACTCACGTGCACATCGTAACCAGAAGGGAACGAAGAGGCAAGGATAATAACGGGATAAAAGAGGACACTCACAAGGAGTGAACTAAATTACATAAACTCACGTGCACATCGTAACCAGAAGGGAACGAAGAGGCAAGGATAATAACGGGATAAAAGAGGACTAACCAAGGACCCAAAAACGAGGGTAAAAGCAAGGAGCCCCGAACAAAAGAAATGTTCCACCAGGAAAACCACGTGAAACCGCACCAACACACGTGGAGAACAAAAAATCCCGAAAACGGGAAGAAAATAAAGCAAAAGCAAAATAACTAGCTTGAAACCCAGGTAAATAAAAAGAGGGTTTAGCAGGCAAGGATCAAAAAAGGCCCGAAGGCCAGATGACCCGAACAATATCACGTGCAAAATTAAAAAACAAAACACCAAGTAGAAAACAGAACAGGGTGTGGAAATAGGAAAATAATCCAACAGGAAAACACACTCACTAAAAGGGAGCACAGGAAGTCTCATGGAAAAGGGAGTGGGGTTCAAAAACAAAAGCAAACCAAAAATAAGAACCACCATAGAAAACCATCTGCAAAGCAGGCAAACCACAAGAAACCCGAAATAAAAACAAACAGGAACAAAAGCAGTGCTAACCATAACGAACGAAGCTCGACGAGGAGATGTTGACGCTGTATGTTCCGTGAAAAAGTGGACGAGGAAGGATCCTTGCCCTGCCACCAGGGGGTCATTAGTACCATAGGCCACCACTAGGTGTCACTACCAGCGCTAGCGCCGGGAATTTCGATTTCGATTTCCGATGTCGTCACGGAACACATCAGGTAGCTTCTATACTAGATTAACCTAGGCTACCTTGATGATGTCTCTATAGCATACAGCTGCGCTGGTTCACTATATACCAATAATATGTACTATGATGTGTTTGTTATTAGGTCCACATATAACATAAAAATATAATTTATCAAGGATATAATTTATCATGTGGTGAAGGGGGTATGGGAATAGGGGACAGGCTTGGGGGGGGGGGGACTGGGGGTGTGTGGGAATAGGGGACAGGCTTGGGGGGTGGGGGTGGGAATAGGGAGACAGGCATGGGGGCTTGGGGGGGGTGCAGGAGTAGGGAGACAGGCTTGGGGGGGTTATGGGTGGGTGCGGGAATAGGGAGACAGGCTTTCTACCAACCCACTCAACCCCAAGCCTGTCCCCCTACTCCCGCACCCCCAGTCCCCCCTCAAGCCTGTCCCCTATTCCCACACTTAGAGTTTACTGCTATTAGAGATGAGAAGAAAATATACTTAGGAAATAATAAGTATTAAGGCCCGTAGTTTTAAAAAAATTGAGGTCCCTTACTGGAGCTCTATGAACCCTCCAAAATAATCCAGGCTACAGAACCCTCTCTCTCTCTCTCTCTCTCTCTCACACACACACACACACACAGACCCTTACTGGAGCTCTATGAACCCTCCAAAATAATCCAGGCCTCAGAACCCTTCAGTATTTCTAATAGGGAATCTGTTGCCTGGAGTAGTTTGGAGAATTCATGGAGCTCCAGTAAGGGCCCTCACTTTTTTTTAAAACTCAAAAATTTTCTTGCTATTAATATATGCCACTAATTTATTTTTCATCAATTATTCACTTTTTTTCTTTTTTTTCCTATATATTTTTTATATATATATTTGGAGAAAAGAAAAAGGTGTAAATTGTGGGATTATTATTGGGGTTAATTTTGGGGTGTGGATTATTTTGTGCACAGGCGTGATATTTGTAGTTTTAAAATGAGAGGGAAAATTTACCAGTGGTTATTGATTGATAGATAGATAGATAGATAGATAGAAATAGATAGATAGATAGAAATAGATAGATAAATAGAGATAGATAGATAGAAATGGATAGATAGATAGACAGATAGAAATAGATAGATAGATAGATATATAGATAGATAGAAATAGATTGATAGATAGATATAAATAGATAGATAGATATAAATAGATAGATAGATAGAAATAGATAGACAGATAGAAATAGATAGATAGAAATAGATAGAAATAGAAATAAATAGATAGATAGAAATAGATAGATAGATAGACAGATAGAAATAGATAGACAGATAGAAATAGCGATAGATAGATAGAAATAGATAGATAGACAGAAATAGATAGATAGACAGAAATAGATAGATAGATAGATAGAAATAGGTAGATTGAAATAGATAGATAGATAGAAATAGATAGACAGATAGAAATAGCTAGATAGATAGAGGCTATAGTGGAACACAAATTTTGAACACATTATATGTTATATTTTATTATGTGGACGGAGATTTCATATATATATATTTTTTTTTTAATTTTGCAAACATTAATCAGGTTTAGGTCGACCTGCTAACTCATTAATGGTTTGCTATATTTTCTTGGTATTGTTTTTAGTTATTGAAAATATTAAAATACTTGGCTGCTCTAATTAATTTTGTAAGATGGATGGTTTCTAATTTGTACATTTTAAATTATTTTCTTCCAGAGGTAAAAAAAAAGTGTGTAAACCTGAGGAATGGAGCCGTAATGTGGCCAAGAAGAAACGTAATCTTGGTGAAGCTTATATCAGTGTCAAAACTGGTAACCTGATTCCTGCTAAAGTAATGGGACCACCATGTTCTGATGGATGCTACGACACAATACCGTTACCTACACGGGAATGTATGTTCAAGCAGTTCTGGGAAGTTGGGGATTATATGGTACAGAAATCATTTCTCCAGAAACAAGTGAAGCAAGTGCCGGTAAAGCGACACCGTAAAACCAAAACCCCAGACAACCCAGGCAAAAGGCGAAGTTATAATCTGCAGTATACACTGACAATGTCTGGTACATCCTACCCTGTATGTAAGAAAGGTTTCCTCAATATACTGGGGATTAAGACAGGACGAGTGGAGACAGCTATAAAGACTGTCAATGCTGCAGGAATCACACAACCTGACAAACGGGGTCGACGTCCCAGGACTACATACACAGTTTCCCAACAGTGTCAAGCCACTACACACCACCAGGGCAATAACTCCACATCACAGGTACCTTCAAAACAACCTGAATAAACAAACACCGCCCTACAGAACACATTGTGAAGGAAAGTTTGTATGGAAAAATCTTTAATAAAACCTTACACCGTCTGGCCTGGGATGCACAAGGAGGTCAAGAACGTGTTTGTCACCTACATCCACTGCCAAGGTGTAAAGGTCCATGGGTCGCCACACACACACACACACACACACCCATCCCACCATATATATAGTGCACCGCCGAGGGAACTACCAACCACTTCCTTACCGACTGTGTGTGGTATAAGACGACCACCTACCATCCCACCAGCAATGGTATGGTAGAGAAGCTGTACCGGCCAACCACACCTTATACCTTACACCTTATACCTTACACCTCACCACACACACACACCAACACAGCCAGCCAGCCATACACCAAACACCAAACCACCTCACCCCTCTACACCATACCACAATGTAGGTATCACACCACACACACATCCTTCCTGCCACTACACACACACTCTCACCAGTACACACACACACACACCAGTACACACACACACTCACCAGTACACACAAACACACACACCAGTACACACACCAGTACATGTACATACACACACACACACCAGTTCACACACACACACACCAGTACACACACACTCACACTCACCCGTACACACACACACACACACACACACACACCAGTACCTAATATAACACCTTTTCCTTCCAACGTCAACCTCACATTTATCTATGTCATGTTGGAGTTATCGTATTTCATAATAAAAGCATTTCAGTCAGTCCTTTATTATATCAATCCTTCTCTTTTTTCTACCAACCTTCCCATTCTTTTTCAACGCTTCCTATTCTCTTTCCTATCCTTCCCATCCTCTATCCATCCCTTCCCATCCTCTATCCATCCCTTCCCATTTTCCCAGTCAAGGAAAATAGGAAAAAAGATGGACTTAATTAGATTTACGTAAATTTCACATTCACTTTTCCACCAAATTATAAATAAACGAGACATATACGAGTGTGTAAACTCTGATATTTGTGTTTATTATTGTATTATAAGGTTATACAAACTATATAACACCTATAAGACTCGTAATGAGCTAATAATAACAGTAACATAATAATCATTCCGTTTCAGCCAATCACCGATCAGGTTCAAGTATGGATTTTTTGAGGTGGACCAATCAGAGTGAGTTACAATAAGCACCGCTTAATTTGAACTTTTATTATGTATGTATGTATGTGTATGTATGTATGAGTGTATGTATGTATGTATGTATGTGTATGTATGTATGTATGAGTGTAGTATGTGGCTGGAGAGTGGAGATACACACACACACACACACACACACAGAGTGATGAGTTACAATAGGCGTTTACTTTGAACTGTTATTATGTTTGGTTTTGGTGTTTCTCAGACGTTTGTTTGCTTTAATAGGGTGTGGGAGCAGGGGATAGGCTTGGGGGGGGTGTAGGGGGGTGCGGCACATGCTTGGTGGGATTTAGGGGGGTGCGGGAGTAGGGGGACAGGCTTGGGGTGGGTAGAAAGCCTGTCCCCCTATTCCCACACCTCCTTTAACGCTAAAATAAAGGGTTGACATTTGTGAAGGCTATATGCTTGTTCCTGGTGGACTGATGAGTAACTGTAATAAAGGTCAAAATCAGAGTGTAACTAGCACAATGTGAACCTAAAGTACACTCGTGATACATAATACCTGACCACAGACGAACAGCACACACACACACACACATATATGTACCCTGCATTCCAACTCAGCCTCTATATGTGTACTGGGTGCATGGGGGGAATGAGCAATAGCAGTCAGAAATTATGTATCACGAGTATAGGTGTGGTGAAGCAATTAAGGAAAACTTTTAAACAAGGAAATGTCTGTCAAGAGTTGACAATATTACGGTAAGTGTAAGTTGTCTATGTAAGTACAGCCATGGGTGATAGTGCTTGACCATGAAGGGTACAAGGAGTGTTGGAGAGCAACTGAACTGAGTTCGAAAATATGAGTCTTCTAAACCTCTCTCAACGTTGAGAATGGTTTGTAAAATTCACTTGATCGAACTCTGTTCAGTTGCTCACCAACACTCCTTGTACCCTGCCTGGTCAAGCACTATCACCCATGGCTGTACATAGACACCTTACACGTACCGTAATATTGTCAAGCATTATCAGTCATGGCTGTTTACGTGACACAGGCTGTAGTACTGTAGTAGTGGTATGGTTAACAAGGAACTGTGTGTGTGTGTGTGTGTGTGTGTGTGTGTGTTACGTGACACACACAGGCTGTAGTACTGTAGTAGTGGTAAGGCTAACAAGGAACTGTGTGTGTGTGTGTGTGTATGTGTGTGTGTGTGTGTGTGTGTGTGTTACGTGACACAGGCTGTAGTACTGTAGTAGTTAAGAGAAACCTTGTACCAGAGAACTGCTTTACAGGTAAGACTTGCCTTATTGTGAGTAATAAACGGACAGGTAGGTAATTATCCTCTTGTCCAACTCTATCCTCACCACACACACACACACACACACACACACACACACCAACACCACCAACCATCCATACACCTCACCACCTTATACCTCACCACACCTTATACCTCACCACACCTTATACCTCACCACACCTTATATCTCACCACACTGCCGCCGCTGCCTCCCCCACCGCCGCCGCCACTGCCGCCGCCGCCGCCACTGCCGCCGCTGCCGCCCCCGCCGCTGCCACCCCCGCCGTCCCCACCGCCGCCGCCGCCGCCGCCGCTATATAACTTTTTTTTTTAATTAATATTTTTTATTTTTTTATTTTTTTTAATAATTATTTTATTTATTTTTTATTTTTAATATATATATATATATTTTTAATTATTATCGTCGTCGTCGTCGTCGTCGCCGCCGCCTCCGCCGCCGCCGCCGCCGCCGCCTCCGCCGCCGCCGCCGCCGCCGCCACTACCTCTGCCTCCCCCACCGCCGCCGCCGCTGCCGCCGCCGCCACTGCCGTCGCCACTGCCGTCGCCACTGCCGCCGCCCTCACCGCCCCCGCCACCGCCGCCACGCCGCCGCCGCTAATAAACTATTTTTTTATGTTTTATTAATATTCTTTTTTTTTTTTTTTTATTATTTTTTTTTTTTTTTTTTTTTAATATTTTTTTTTGTTTATTAATTATTATCATCGTCGCCACCGCTGCCGCCTCTGCCGCCGCCGTACAAGCCGCCGCCGCCGCCCCCGCCCCCGCCGCCGCCGCCGCCGTCGCCCACGCCGCCGCCGTCGCCCACGCCGCCGCCGTCGCCCACGCCGCCGCCGCCCCTACTACCGCCGCCACCGCCGCCGCTGCCGCTAATAAACTATTTTTTTTTTATATTAATTTTTGTTTGTTTTTTTATTTTAACATTATTATTATTATTATTTTTTATTATTAATTATTATCATCGTCGCCGCTACAGCCCCCTCCGCCGCCGCCGCCGCCGCCCCCGCCGCCGCCGCCGCCGCTAATTAACTTTTTTATTATTATTATTATTATTATTTTTTTTTTTATAATTATTTTTCTTATTTATTTTTCAATATATATTTTTTTATTATTAATTATTATCGTCGTCGCCTATGCCGCCCCCGACGCCGCCGCCGACGCCCCCGACGCCGCCGTCCCCGCCACCGCCGCCGCCACCGCTAAATAACTAATGTTTTTTTTAATTAATGTATATATATTTTTTTTTAATTATTTTTCCTTTCTTTTTTAATATATATTTTTTTTATTAATTATTATCGTCGTCGTCGTCGTCTTCGTAGTTGCCGCCGCCGCTCCCGCCACCGCCGCCCCCGCTGCCCCCGCCCCCGCCGCCGCCCCCGCTGTCGCTCCCGCCGCCGCCGCCGCCGCTAATAAACTTTTTTTTTTATTAATATTTTTTATTTTTTTTTTTTAATATTTTATTTCGTTTATTAATTATTATCGTCGCCGTCGTTGTTGTTGTCGCCGCCGCCACCCGCCGCTGCCGCCCCCGACGCCGACGCCCCCGACGCCGACGCCCCCGCCGCCACCGGCGCCACTGCTGCCGCCTCCGCCGCCGCCCCCGCCGCCGCCGCCGCTAATTAACTAAAAAAAAATTAATTAATATTTTTTTTTTTTTTTTTTTTTTTAATAATTATTATTATTTTATTTTTTTTTAATATATTTTTTTGTATTAATTATTATCGTCGTCGTCGTCGTAGCCGCCGCCGCCGCACCTGCCGCCGCCGCCGCACCTGCCGCCGCCGCCGCACCTGCCGCCGCCGCCGCACCTGCCGCCGCCGCCGCACCTGCCGCCGCCGCCGCCGCCCCCGCCCCTGCCGCCCCCGCCCCCGCCGCCACCGCATCTGCCACCGCCACCGCCGCTGCTAATTAACTATTTTTTTTAATTGATAATTTTATATTTTTATTTTTTTTAATAATAATATTTTTTTTTTTTTAATTATTTTATTTTTTTATTAATTATTATCGTCGTCGTCGTCGTCGTCGCCGCCGCTGCCGCCGCCGCCGCTGCCGCTGCCGTCGCCGCCGCTAATTATTTTTTTTTCTTATTATTAATTTTTATTTTTTTATTATTTTATTAATAATTTTTTATATATTTTTTTATATATATTTTTTCTATTAATTATTAGCGTCGTCGTCGTCGCCGCCGTTGCCGCCGCTGCCGCCGCCATCGCCGCCGCCGCCGCTGCCGCCGCCGCCGCTGCCGCCGCCGCCGCCGCTAATAAACCATTTTTTTATTAATTTTTAATTTTTTATTATTTTTTAATATTTATTGTTTTTATTTTTTATTTTTAATATTATTTTTTGTTTATTAATTATTATCGTCGTCGTCGCCGCCGCCGCCGCCCCCCCGCAGCCGCCGCCCCCGCCGCCGCCAATTAACTTTTTTTTTTAAATTTATATATATATTTTTTTTTTTTTTTTTTTTTTTTTTATTAATTATTATCACCGTCGTCGTTGTCGTCGCCGCCGCCGCCGCCGCCGCCGCCACCGCCGCCGCCGCCGCCGCCGCCGCCGCCGCCGCCGCCGCCGCCGCCACCGCCGTCCCCGCCGCTGCCGCCCCCACCGCTGCCGCCCCAGCCGCCGACGTCCCCGCCGCCGACGCCCTTGCCTCCGCCGCTGCCGCCTCCGCCGCTGCCGCCTCCGCCGCCGCCGCTGCACCCGCCACCGCTGCCGCCTCAGCCTCCGCCGCCCCCGCCTCCGCCGCCGCCGCCCCCTCCGCCCTCCCCGCCGCCGATGCCCCCGCCCCCGACGCCTCCGCCACTGTCGCCGCCGCTGCCGCCACCGCCACCGCCGCCACCGCCGACGCCACTTTTAGGTTTAAATAATGACATTAACCCTTAACGTCCGGACCGCGGTCATAGACGGCCCCAGAAAGCGGCCGGGTCGTGTCTTACACCCCTGCCATGTGGTGACCGGGCGGGATGAAGCACCGCTATTGCCAATGTCGGCATTTACGAGCCAAATTTGGCGTTTTTTTTTTTACTTGGCTATACTTCACCACCACCCCTACTCATCCCATACATAAATTAGTGAGCTACTGACCGTGAAGATGGCTGAACGTGAATTTTCGCGCGTGTCTGATTCGCTACCCCCTACCGCGCTGCCAAGTACATCATCTCTCGTGACTTCAACTCCCCGCGTGCAGCCTGCAAGAGCTCGCAGACCACCTGCTAGGCTCTCAGACTCTGCAATTGATAGGGAGTTGGAGGAATTGTCCGAGTTATCGCTTGGTAGTGACGACAATGAGAGTATATATGATACGGAATGGCAGCTTGACCAGTCATCAGAGGAAGAAGTGTGTGAAGCTGTATCCCACACAGCTCTTCCTTCAACATCAAGCGTGCAAGACGTATCCAACGTTGCAGCCCATGTTGCAATTCCGTCCACGAGTGGGGTGGGAGCTTTGAGAGGTAGTTTGAGAGACAATCTTTTGTCTCCTATTATTGCTACCTCTCACGTGGATGCAGAACAAAAAGCTTCCACCTCCAAACCCCACTACGGGGTTACTCCCCAAGGTAAGAAGAGGTCAAGGAGGAGGTTGGATTTTTCATCCTCCTCAGATTCTTCTTCGGATGAGGTGTTGCAAAGACGCTACACAAAGAAAGGTGTTGGAAGAGGGAAGGGGAAGGGAAGAGGGAAGGGTAGAGGGAAGAGAACAGAGGAGCAGCAGCAGCAGCTTATCTTGTCTGACCCTGATAACCCATCAGACCTGACGCCATCTCCCCCCTCACCACCACCCCCTGCTACTCATGCTACTCATCCTTTGTGTGACAATCAGGGGAGTGAAGACTCATCACTGTTGCCTGCCCCCCCACTGTCGCCTGACCCCCCACTGTCGCCTGACCTCCCACTGTCGCCTGCCGGTCCTACGTTGCCTGACGCGGCGGCGCCGCCACCACCACCACCACCTCCACCTCCACCACCAGCGGCAGGTCCTCGTGGCGCACCTCATCCTTACCTGTGGACGGATTGCGATGCGTTTGTGCCTGATATACCGACGTTTGATAACAGTCGGTCAGGTATTCAAGCCGTATTTCCCTGTCGTCCGTTGTCATCAATATTGGAATATTTTACTTCGTTCTTCGACGTAATAATGATGACATACTTGACGCAGGAAATAAATAACTTCAGAGAATTCAGCAATCCACCAGATAGGGAACACAGCAAGATGTTGCCCTGGACTGACGTGACTGTTGCTGAGTTGTATGTGTGGTTAGCTCTGACGATGCTGATGCCGCACGTCAGGAAACATCGCCTCAAGGACTTCTGGAGCACTAACGTCCTTCTTTCCACGCCTGCCTTTGGAAAATATATGTCCCGGGACAGGTATAGGGACATACTTTCCTATATTCACTTCGCCCCCAACATGGGTCCACACCTGAAAGACAGGCTTTGGAAAATTAGGCCCATTCTGACTATGCTCCAGGAGAAAATGCGAGGCTTCTTTCGACCATTCCAGAATGTTGTTATCGACGAGTCTCTGGTGCTGTTCAGGGGACGAGTGTCCTTTATTCAGTATATCCCGTCAAAGAGGCATAGATTTGGCATCAAATTCTATGTCATCTGCGACTGAAAGACTGGCTATGTGTTGGATTTTATACTTTATTCAGGTACGGATGTGGATATCCCGGGCCAGGACCGTCTCGGCTTCAGCGGGAGTGTTGTCAAGCAACTCCTGGGGGATTATCTTGACAACAACCACATCCTGTAAAATGATAATTATTACACCTCTCCAGCACTTAGTCAGTTCCTTCTGCAGCACCAAACAGGATCCTGCGGCACCATTCGTGTCAATAGGAGGAATTGGCCAGTATTTCCCCCCACCCACAGGGGTGACCGTCTCATGAAGAAATCGGGGAAAATGCTGGCCATCACTTGGCACGATAAACGCCCCGTCCGGATGCTCACCACCGTCCACAGGGGCACGATGCTGGATTCTGGGAAGATTGAGCGCGGCACAGGTAACAACATCTTCAAGCCTGATGCTGTGCTTGATTATAATATAAATATGAGGCTCGTCGATAAGTCAGACATGATGGTGAGTGCCATCGATTGTCTGAGAAAAACCTGCAAGTGGTACAAGAAGGCTTTCTTCCACCTTCTTGACGTCACAGTGCTAAATTCATACTTGCTCTACCTCCAGCAACACCCTGACAGCAGACTATCACTCCGGCAGTACGAATTGGAGTTGATAACCCAACTCCTACAGAAATTTAGCACTGTGCAACCACTGCAGCAGCACAGGCATGCACCAGCGGCGGGACGACCTGACAGATTGCAACAGAGTGCTTACATGTTGCGCCACAGCCTAATTGATCTGCCAACCTTGGCATCAGGTTGTCCAGGTTATCGCCGCTGCCATGTCTGCAAGCACACGACACGTCGCACTCAGAAACTCAAGGAAACTCGTTACTGGTGTAAGGAGTGTCGTGTGCCATTATGCCCTGGAAACTGCTTTTCAGATTATCATGGACTGGAATTTATATAGAAGCAGGAAGTGATGGGAGTAATGCGAGTGAAGTGACAGTGACACTTGGTGACAGTGACACGTTTTTAGGATATAAGTGAAGTGACAGTGACACGTTTTTAGGATATAAGTGAAGTGATAGTGACACGTTTTTAGGATATAAGTGAAGTGATAGTGACACGTTTTTAGGATATAAGTGAAGTGACAGTGACACGTTTTTAGGATATAAGTGAAGTGATAGTGACACGTTTTTAGGATATAAGTGAAGTGATAGTGACACGTTTTTAGGATATAAGTGAAGTGATAGTGACACGTTTTTAGGATATAAGTGAAGTGATAGTGATTAGGATATAAGTGAAGTGATAGTGACACGTTTTTAGGCTATAAGTGAAGTGATAGTGACACGTTTTTAGGATATAAGTGAAGTGATAGTGACACGTTTTTAGGATATAAGTGAAGTGATAGTGATTAGGATATAAGTAAAGTGATAGTGACACTGTAGTAGATTTCTACCCCTACTGTAGGCACAGGGTGAACACAGCTCTCAGGTAACACAGTTACAAGTTTATTGTTGTGCAGGACGTATACAGAGGTGGGAACTTGGGTACACGTGGGCGAGTGAGTGTAGTGGCAAGGCGAGTACCTGTAGGCTGGAGCAGGGTTGTAGGGGTGTTAGCGGGGAAGAGCGGGGAAGCCAAGTGACCGGGGCAGTGACACAGAGAAAGGGGTAGCTTGGTTATTAGTGAGGCATGCCGGGAAATACCAAGAGAAACGAGCGGGAAGCGCAAGGAAAGAAACGGGGACTATAGGAGAAAGGAGGTACTCGCCTGAATGCCACAACACTCCCCCTCCCCTTAGCAAAAAAAATAAATAAATAAATAAATAAACAAATAAATAAAAAAACTAAAAAAATAATAGGAACTAAAACATGACAATGTGCTTCTTGGGGAAGGGCAACATAATGAATAACAAATATAACAAGGACCTAAAGTTACTTTATACAACACAGATGCCCCCAGGGGACGGCAAGGCTAGGAGAATGGTTTAATAATATATTGGGTAGGAATTACTGGCGCTCCACGGGTGCGGCTGGAATGTCAGGACCATCAACCGGCGCGGCCGCTTGATGGTCCTCCCTGATCTGGAGACGTACCCATCGGGAACAGGGGCAGGCTCGTCACATTCGTCTGGGGAGTCAGGAGGTCCAGGAGGAGGCCAGCAAGGCTGAGTTGGTGTGGTCGGTAGCTGGGGTACGACGGCTGGCCCACTTTGGTGAGAGCTGGCTGCCACTGCAGTCTCCAAGCTGCTCTGTGACTGAGGGGGTAGATAAGGGATTAAGGGTGCCGAAGTATGGGGGGAGGGGGCAGGTGTGGCGGATTGAAGAGTAGGAGGATTGGGGATGTGTGGGATAGGACTAGGCAGTGTGGTAGGGGCTGGAGTAATGGAGAGGGGAGAGTCGGGGTCTGTGACAGGTGGTTCAGTTGGGGTAGGCGGGGACAGGTGGGCAATGGGATCAGGTAGCACGGTAGGATGGGCAAGTGGCAGGGCGGGCATGTTTGATATTTGAAGTGGGAGTTGGATAGGAGTGTGAGGAGGAAAACAGGTACTGGGATGGCTGGGTGAGGTGCGGGGTGGGTGGGTAGGTAGGGGAGACGTGACAGAACTGTCTTGCATGGTAGGTGGGCTGCTAGGGGGTTGTTGTACTGGGGATGGGGGTGTGTTTGAGAGGGGAAACAGGGTTTGAGGGATGGGTTGAGTTTGTGGGTAGGAGTGGATGACGGTTGTGGGATGATGCATAGGGGCAAGTTGATGGGGCGGATGATGTGGCATATGGAGTGTGGCGGCAAGGTCTGTGAGGGGTGAGTTGTGGTGTGGTGTGTGGGTGGGTGCGTGTGGCTTGTCATGGTGGGATGTGTTGGCCACCTTCACTCTTTCCCAGGACGTGACGTACGGTTTTCCTGATATATGAAGGGTGACCGTGGCCTCCCCTCTTCCAATAACGCGATGCGGTCCAGTGTATGGCTGTTGGAGTGGGGTCCTATGTGCGTCCGTCCTGAGGAAAAGGTAAGGCGCAGTCGTGAGTATGGCGGGAATGTGTGTGTGCGTTGTGGTATGGTGACGTGTAGGTGTAGGCAAGAGAGAGGAGATAGCCGACTTGAGGGCTGGCAGGAAGGACAGGTTGGAAGTGTCGACATCGGGTGTCGTCACCTGGCCGGGTAAGCGTAAATCTTCCCCGAATACCAACTCCGCCGGGGCGTGTCCGATGTCCTCCTTGGTGGTGACCCGAATGGTGAGGAGTATCAATGGGAGGGCGTCATACCACTGGTCTGGCTGTAGGGCCCTGAACGCCTCCTTCAGCCGCCGATGGAAACGTTCCACTAGTCCGTTGCTCTGGGGGTGGTAGGCTGTGGTCCGTTGACGGGTGGTACCGAGGAAATCCAGCATGCCTTGCCAGGCCCTCGACTCGAATTGGGTACCCTGGTCGGTTACGAGAACCGAGGGGGCGCCAAAGTTAGCCACCCAGCTGTTGAGGAAGTGCCTGGCGGTGCCCTCAGCGGTGATGTCGGCCATGGGAGATGCGGAGCACCAACGTGTAGTTCTGTCCACACATGTCAGCAGGTAGCAGTGCCCCCTCGAGGGTGGAAGGGGGCCCACTATATCCACGTGGACCGTGTGGAACCTGCTTGAGGGGACAGGAAAGTCGTGGAGGGGGGGACGAGTGTGGCGGCCGACCTTAGCCTTTTGGCATGCCAGGCAGGCCGTAACCCACTGCCGTATGTTTCTCCTCATTCCAGGCCAGACTGCCCGCTTGCTGATGAGACGGTGCGTGCCAGCTACCCCGGGGTGGTTGAGGCCATGGTAGTGGTCGAATATTATTTTTCTGCACTCCGGAGAAATATAAGGGCGGGGCTTACCACATGACAAATCACACCATGCCTTGGTTGATGTGCCGGGGACATGTAGCAATTGTAGGTCCAGGCCAGTATTACCTTGTAGTAGGTCCTGCAGCTCTTGATCTTGATCCTGTCCTTCTGCAATGGCGGCATAGTCGAGAGGAGAGGTGGAGTGGATGGCTGCCAGGGTGTGAGGTTAGGGAAGGGATCTGGAAAGGGCGTCCGCCACCGCATTGTCCTCCCCTCTAACGTGGCGGATATCCGTGGTGAATTCAGAGATGAAAGCGAGGTGGCGTGCTACACGAGGGGTCCAAGTGCCGCCCACCTGCTTCATCGCCGATGTCAGGGGCTTGTGGTCCGTACGAATATGGAACTCCCGGCCCTCGAGGAAGTGTCTGAAATGGCGCACTGCTTCGTACATAGCCAGGAGTTCTCTGTCGAATGCACTGTACTTCTGTTGAGGTGGGTCCAACCTCTTACTGAAAAAGGCGATCGGGTGTAGTAGCCCATCCTTCTCCTGTTCAAGTACTGCCCCCTCAGCGTCGGCCGAAGCATCCGTGTAGATGGATGTGGGTGCGTGGGGTGTGGGATAGGAGAGTAGAGTGGCGCTAGCAATCTTTGTCTTGGTGGAGTTGAAAGCCGTCTCAGCCTGTGGTGTCCAAGATAGCTTCCGTTGGGACCCCTTCTTGGTACCCTTAATGAGGTCGTGGAGTGGTGCCAGGGCAGATGCTGCGTGGGGTATGAACCTGTGGTAGTAGTTCACTACCCCAAGGAATTCTCTGAGTTTTCTTGCTGTGGCAGGTAAAGGGAAGTCCGAGATGGCCGCCACCTTCTGTGGTAACGGCGCTAAACCTTCGGGAGAGACTCTGTGTCCCAGAAAGTCAACCGTCGAAACTCCTAGGATGCACTTCGAGGGGTGGACTTTGAGGCCGTATTGGTGGAGGCGGCGGAACAACTCCCTAAGATGCTGGAGATGCAGCTCATGGGAAGGAGAGGCCACCAGAATGTCGTCAATGTAGACGACCACGAAGTCCAATCCCTGTACCACCTTGTCCATAAACCGCTGGAAGGTTTGGGCGGCATTACGGAGGCCAAAGCTCATCACTGGGAACTCAAATAGGCCAAAGGGTGTGGTAATGGCTGTTTTTCCGATGTCTTCCTCTGCCACAGGAATCTGGTGAAAGGCCCTGATTAGGTCAATCTTTGAGAAAACCTCACTCCCCTGCAGTTTTTGGTGGAAGTCGAGGACGTGTGGGATGGGGTATCTGTCGGGAACTGTAGCAGCGTTGAGGGCTCTGTAATCCCCACACGCCCTCCATTCCCCTTCCTGAGCCTTCGGAACCATGTGGAGGGGTGAGGCCCATGCGCTGTCTGACGGTCTGACTGTCCCTTGCTCCATCATAATCTGGAACTCTTTTTTGGCGGCCGTCAACCTCTCTGGGGGCATGCGTCGGGGTTTGGCGAAACAGGGCGGGCCCGAGGTGAGGATGGTGTGTCTGACCCCGGTATCCTTGATGGGTGCCACTGTAGTGGAGGAGATGAGAGAAGGGAATTCCTGCAGGAGGGCATCATATGGTGTGGATTGCGTGATATGAGTTATATTTGGGGTGTGGTGGCGGCACGGACGTGAGGAGATGATGGCGCCTGATGGTTGGTGGATGAGCCTCCTTCTCTTGGGATCAACGAGGAGGTCATGGGCTGTAAGGAAATCCACCCCCAAGATTGGGTAATCCACCTCAGCAGTGATGAAGGGCCAAACTAACCATATATTGTCCACGAGTGTGACCCGCCTGCTGGTAGTCCCGTAGGTGGCGATAGGCGACTTGTTGGCTGCCAAGAGGTCGTACGCTGTAGATAGCGTGAGACTGTCGCGGGAGGTAGGGGGGACGACACTCACCTCAGACCCGGAGTCCACCAGGTATTGTTCCCCTGACACGAGATCATCCACCCAGAGCAGGGCACGATCTCCAAACATGCCGTTGAAGGGAGTCTTGCGTGGGGGTTAAGGTGGTGTGGTGTGGTGAGGGAGAGGCGTCAGGGTAGGTGGGTGTGGTGGTTGAGCGGTGGCATTGGTGACGCTGGGTTGCCCCCGCTCTACTCGTTTCCCTGGTTCCTGGTGCTGCTGGGGCCGCGGGTCTGTGCAGTTGACACTCTCCACTGGCAGGGGGGGCGGCAGTTACGGGCTCGGTTCCCGAACTGTTGGTGGTACACGCAAACTGCCGGAGGGGCCCAGTGTTGTTGAGGAGGTTGAGGATGGAGCTGCCGAGGTTGAGGTTCTGCCTGCTGCAGTTGGTGCACCATTGTTGTTAGCTCATTGACTCGTTGCAGGATTAGGTCATTGTTGTTGTCGTGGGTAGGGGGGTGGTTGTTCGTGTTGGTAGTGTGGGTGTTGTAAAGGGTGGTTTGTGGAGGTGTTGAGGTTGTTGTAGTAGTGTTGTGGTGGGTGTGTAGGATGGCTGGAGGAGTGTGTGCTGAGGCAGCGGGTGGCCATGTCCCTGAGTGAAGCGTGTTGGCCTCGACCAACATGTCTGCAAATTCCCCGTATTCTTGTAGAGAATTTGTGGTCTTTCCTAGGAGGTGTAATTGGATATCACTAGGCATGAGGCGGGTATGTCGCATCCGAAGAATGTAGTCAGGGAGGGGGAACCCAGCTGCTGTGTTGAGTTGTTGCATGTGACGGAGTAATGCCGATGGGCGGCGACCTTCCACCTGCACGTCCTCTAGCGCCCTGTAGTGTTGCATGGGAGTCTTGCCATGTGCTGCGAGGATTGCTGCCTTAATCCCTTCATACCTTGCTCCTGGATTGAGTGAGGAAAGTAGTGGGGTGATGGAGGCGAAAACTTCTGTTGGGAGGGCCCGAATGACTGCCTGGTATTTATCATCATCAGGAATGTTGGTCCCTTGCCAAACTGCCTCAGTGTGGGTGAACCAGGTGTGGGTGTCATATGTGAAAGATGACACAAAAGGGGTGTGACGGGGGGGTTGGGTGGGAGGGGGGGGTGTTAGGGTGATACTGTTGTGTGGGGTGTATATACTCTGGGCCGGTGCTGAAGGGGGAGCCACGGGGGCAGTGTTGGTTAGCGAGGGGGGGCAAGTGGCCATGGTGAAGTAGTGGTGTGTTGATGTGAGCAGGTAGGGAATGTGGGGGGCGTACACTTACGTGAGAGGAAGTGTACTCTGGGCCAGAACAAGGGCTGGGTAGTGTGGCTAAACACGAGGGCAGAGAGTAAAGGGGGGAAGGTGGGGCTGAACAGGGGTAGACAATAGAAGGGGACGAAGGTAGGGGGAAGAGGGTGTAACACGAAGGCGAAAAAAAAAAAAATAATAATAAGAAAAAAAGGTAGGATTAGGCGCAGTGGGAGTATGAGTGGATGGAGTATATGGTGGGGAGGTAAGTATTAGTGTTAGGGTTGGATATGTAACACTGGTGGACACGCACACGTGGGGGAAAGCTAGGACTGCACGCCCGTGTTTCACTGGGCGTGGGGTATCGTACAGGCTTCTACCTACAATGTAGCACAACAACGGTCACACTCTCCTATTTCATACGGAGTAACACTAATTTATCACACAGAATATCAATAATCACTGCTGAAAAAAATATCACACGAGACAATAGGCTGGCACTGGTACATACATTCGAAAATATAATAATGTGGATAACAATATATGGATGGATAATGTGTGGAGAATGGGACGAGAAAATGGGTGAAAAACGAAAAATATAATGGGTTAACACAGCGTGGATTAGTAGTGTGTGGAAAATGGGAGCATCTAGGGGAAAAAAAATGAAGTACACAATATGTGGGTGAATAATGGGTGAGAAATATTACACACGTGGGTGAAATAAAAATGGGAGATATGTAACGCTATGGCAGGAGTGGGAGATTACGAAGTAGTCAGGGAGTGTGTACACTAAAAAGAACGAAGGTTTGTGGAGAGGAAATAATGAAATGGTCCTTAAGTGCTGAAGAAACGCTGGGATGCACGTGGGCGCAGTAGGACGAATAGCTTGTCGCACACGTGTAGAGTTGGAGCTGTAATTATGTCGGCGGCGCGTAGCACAGACGAGGTGGGTCTTGTAGTTTCTTAGGACAACCACACGTGGTAAGTTGCTCGAGGTGGCGTTGCGTGAATGGCGTGGGACAAGCGCTCTTGCTGAATCCTTGTCGGAGAACTCTTCCGGGGTCACCAATGTAGTAGATTTCTACCCCTACTGTAGGCACAGGGTGAACACAGCTCTCAGGTAACACAGTTACAAGTTTATTGTTGTGCAGGACGTATACAGAGGTGGGAACTTGGGTACACGTGGGCGAGTGAGTGTAGTGGCAAGGCGAGTACCTGTAGGCTGGAGCAGGGTTGTAGGGGTGTTAGCGGGGAAGAGCGGGGAAGCCAAGTGACCGGGGCAGTGACACAGAGAAAGGGGTAGCTTGGTTATTAGTGAGGCATGCCGGGAAATACCAAGAGAAACGAGCGGGAAGCGCAAGGAAAGAAACGGGGACTATAGGAGAAAGGAGGTACTCGCCTGAATGCCACAACACGTATAATTTACGTTGAACATAATCAGTGATATTGACACAGAAAATGTTTTGCGTAAATACTCCCACACTTCTCTCCAGGGCATAAAATATTCTGGAATGGTTAGCTAACCACACTAAAACAGCGGCTGCAAAAGGTAGGGGGTACGACGGCGCACTAACACGGGATAAAAATGATTGAGTCACGCACCTCGCCAACCCACTGTCACCACCCAGCCCAGCCAACGTCAGAGCCACTCCACCAGTGCGAACACCACCACGCTCTCAGCCGTGAAGTGACCTTCATTCCTCACTTCATTTCTCGGCAACGGAGAGTCCCAGAGAGCTGGGGATGGTTTCATTGGAGAGAGGAAGAGTTGATGGTCAGTACAAGACCATATTTAAGTTGTTCAGTATCGTAGTTTAGACGTACGGAGTAAGGGAAGTAGAGTGAAATTGAGCGATTTTGGTAAAAGCGCCCGGACAGGGAGGAAGGCAAGGTGCACTAGCCCCGGACTGACAGTGCGGCTATCCATAGTTATCCCGTCACGGAGGGGTTAAAACATTACGTAATCGTTATTTTTTTGCGATGGGAGACGAGCCTAGAAATATATCTACTTTATCAAATTATAGTTATTGGCGTACGAATAATATTGAGTGAGTAATTTAAATAAATGTATAAACGAAGTCGTTTTGCATACTTTTGAATAATTCGAACCCCAAAACCTCATTCTCTACCAGATCAAAATCTGAATTGGTTATGATATGACGTTTTTTAGGATGTTGAATATCTCGATAAATAACGAGTTAAAAGCAGTTTTTAGTGTCTGGAAAATTGTAGTTTAGTAAATAACCGTTCATTTAAGACTATCCCAGTGAATTAACATCATAATTTTTATATTAAAGGGGAAAAACTGATGTTTATTTATAGGGTTCATTTGCCAAGGTGATCTGGCAATGTTGCAGGTCCGTTATATTGACATTCTTCATTACGTAATGGCTACCTGTGGTCTTAATCAATAATTACACCCTTAGGTAAGTTCATTATAATTTTCATGGGTAGATAATAGATTAATCTGGCCACGTGACCTACCGTGGCCACTGATAGATAACAAATAGACGAGAAAATAGATAGATAAACAAGGCCATTTTGGACCAACTTTAAATATGGCGTCTGTGTGTTTAACCCTTCTCCTACCTTCACTAAATATCGTAATAATTTAAATATTAGAAGCTCAGGTAAGTCTATACAGCTATGAGGTATAGTTTATATCAAGGTCTCTCTCTCTCTCTCTCTCTCTCTCTCTCTCTCTCTCTCTCTCTATATATATATATATATATATATATATATATATATATATATATATATCACTATATCACCCTTTGGGAACCAAGTAAATAATAATATAGCAGAAAATAGATGGATAAGCTATTTTTTTTTCGCTCCTGTGAAATTTTAGGATTAATCTCGTAAGAATTTATATTATTATTATTTAATTAGAAGCTCAGGTAAGCCTATATTACTCTGAGATTATAGTTTATTTATATATCTATCATTATATCATACTGTGGAAAGTCATAGAATAATAATATAGCAGGAAATAAATAGATAAACCATGTATATTTTTTGGCCCCGTTTGAAATTATCGGCGGATTAAATTCGTAATCATTTCAATTTTTATTATTAATTAGGAGCTCAGGTAAGCCTATATTACCTTGAGATTATAGTTTATTTATATATCTATCGTTATATCACATTGTGGGTAGTGTGGGAATAATAATATAGCAGGAAATAAATAGATAAACAATTTTTTTTTTTTTTTGGTCCCGTTTGAAATTATGGGAATTTATCGTAATAATTTCAATATTTATTATTTAATTAGAAGTTCATTTAAGTCTATATTACTCTGAGATTATAGTTTATTTATATATCTATCGTTATATCACATTGTGGGTAGTGTGGGAATAATAATATAGGCGATAAAATCAATATATAATAAAAAAAAAATTGTCGTCAGCTGATTTAAATTCCATAGAGGTATTATTATGGAGGCGGCATGATGACTCGGCGTTGCCAGATGTGAGATAATTATAGCAAAATACGATAATTTGGTCCTCGGTGTGATATACGATAGCATGGATGAGATAATACGATAATTTTAGAAAATGTGTGATAATTATTATTATTATATCGGCAAAAAATAGGATAATGTTTAATAAATTGGTTAGTGTGAGAAGGAATTTGTTGATATAATTATACATGGAGGAACGATAAAATGATCATTAATTAAATTCGTAAGTATTATTGTACCTACTCAAATTTATTGGTATATATTATATAATGTACTCTGTAGGTAGGCCTATACTATAATATTATAAGAAAGGGTATATTACCGCTGTCCTGTTATATTAATTATTAATTATTAAGTGTTCTCTGATATGAACAAATAGATTACAAAATTATAATATCAGGTATAGGCCCCTATACATTATAATTAACGTTTTTTAATAACTTCTGTACAGTATAATGTTAATTAATCTCTCAACACAGATACGTATATCATTTCTGATAAAATTATAGATTTGTGTGAAAAAATTTAGGATAGAAATACGATAATTTTTAACATCCAGGTACGATAATATGGGTTTGTGAATCTGGCAATGCTGCTGATGACGTCATAAAGGCCGTACAGTGTTGCCAAGTGCAGGGAAATTACTGTTTTTGGAAATTTAGAAATCCACACAGGGAAATACCGAAATAATTTACAGTTCGTTCAAAAATAAACAGGGAATTTTTTACAAGATCTACTAATACCTAAAAAAAAAAAAGAGTAAACAGGGATTAATTGACGTAAAAAGGGAAATTATGATGTTGAATTAAGGGTACTTTGGCCAAACAAACATGGCAACACTGCTCAAACATAAACAGCTGATAACATCGAAGTAGGAAGTCGGAATATCAATTTAAACTTTTTTTTTTTGCGTTTTTTTAGTTAATTAAGTCGATTTATTTAATTTATTTAGTATATATGTGTACCCAAAGAGACGGGAGATCTTCTACTACATATCATAGGTATGTTAACAAAGTCATATAGAAAAATATATACCACAGAAATGGACAAATTAACGAAGTGAAATTTATCACCTTTTGCCTCACACTGTTTATTTATTTATTTATTTCCTGCTTTATTATTATTCATTGGCTTTCCACAGTATGATATATATATATATATATATATATATATATATATATATATATATATATATATATATATATATATATATATATATATATATATATATATATATATATATATATATATATATATATATATATATATGTATATATATATATATATATATATATATATATATATATATGTATATATATATATATATATATATATATATATATATATATATATATATATATATATATATATATATATATATATATATATATATATATATATATATATATATATATATATATATATATATATATATATATATATATATATATATATATATATATATATTTATATATCACATATAGTCTGCTGCGGTCCCTGGAGCCGGACGTGTCCTCCCCGAGCTCCGACTTCCTTCTTCATTTTTCCTTCTTTTTTAACCAAACCCTCATATCATCACATTTCATTACTGTTAAGTATCGAGATTGTTTGTTTGTGTTGTCATTTTATGCCATCTTTTCCTTCTTTTATTACTGTTTTTAGTGTTTCTTTTAAATTTACATACACCCTCCCCCAGTGTAAACACTGCCATCCACCCCTTGTTTATTTTGTTTACAGTTTTTAATAATACAGTTTCTTGTTTCTTTTTTTTTTTTTTTTTTTTTAGTACATTTATATTATCTTTTTATAATCCTTTTATTATTTTTTAGATAAACTTATAGGTTTTATTATTATGTTTGTTGTTATATAACTGACCCCTGACTGAGGGGTTTGTTTACGTTTTAATCCTTCCTGCAGCCGAGCAGACTGTCTCGATACAGGGGTGAGTCTGTTTGTCTATTTATATTTGTGCTTTATAAACATGTACAGACACACCCCACACAAAACAACATACACATACACATTAACAATGTTTTACACATATTGCACACTAGTTTTAATACTCTACAACACTAACAACAAAAACACTGGCTGTATACATACCAACACATCAGACTCACTAACACCAGACACCTATACCCACACCTCCATATACACACACCTGTTTGGGAACCTGGGCTCCCCTAGGAACTCTCAACGCTTGAAGGTGGCTTGCCTCGGCAATCTCCGGGGTGCCCTGTTGCTCCTTATGTTGTGTGGTGACACAGGGGCTCTGGTCAACCCTGGCCCCCGTGCCCCAAAGTACCCCTGTCAGCTCTGCCGACGGGCGGTCAAGTGGGGCCAGCGGGCCACCCAGTGCGACCGCTGCTGTGAGGTTTCCCAGCACGCAGGCTGGTATCATATCAGCTGTGTTGGGGGCTTCACGGCTGCGTTCGACGGATTGGAGGGCCGGAGCCTTTCATGGATCTGCTGGGATTGTGGTGCTCCCAATTTCACTTCCTCCCTTTTTCACTCCCCAATACAACACAACAATAGATTCAGTTTGCTAGACACTACCATTTCATCTCCACCACCATCCACAACCCACAACACACCTTCACCATTAGATAGGATCACTCGACGTTTAGGTAGACGTAACAGTGACAATTCCTCCCCTACGCAAAACCGACAACAAGACATGACTTCCCTTAACACCGTATCATCCACTCCTCCTCTCCCAAACCATTCCACACCCAACCAGACTCTTCATAGTACCAGCTCATTATCCATAACACCAATCACCATCCCCAATAGATCATCCATCCTCACACCCCATTCTACCACCAACACCACACTCGACTCCATCACCCATAAAAACCCGTCTTGCCTCTGCACCCTTGTCATCAACTTCCGCAGCATCATCAACAAAAGAGCCGCATTTCACCAAACCCTCCAGACTTATGACCCTGACATCATTATAGGGACAGAGACCTGGCTCACACCTGACATCCAGGACAGTGAAATCTTCCCGACGGACAGTCCCTATAATATGACCCTACACAGGAAAGACAGAATAGACGATAAACATGGTGGAGTCCTTATTGCGACAAAGCCAGGACGAGTTGCGACCCCAGCCACCGAACTGAACGCGGATTCTGAAATTATATGGACTAAAATACAGATACAGGGCTGCAGGACACTCATTATAGGATCATTTTACTGTCCCCCAAATTCAAACTTAGAATACCTGCAGACCCTTGACGATTGCTTATCTAAAATTGACCCCACCAAAAATATATGGTTGGCTGGTGACTTTAACCTACCGGACATAAACTGGACAGCACAGGCGACACTAGACAATTCCACCCATGAAAGCGACTTACTATTACAGACTGATAGGAAACTCTTACATGAAAACTTTATTGACATCATCAACACCCACTCACTTACCCAAACAGTACTCGAACCAACACGCACACAAGTCAGTGTAGAAAGACATAATCCTAACATAAGACACGGGGTCACATCCAACATATTAGACTTATTTCTCACAAACAACATTTCCTTAATTACACGGACACGAGTACTACCTGGTCTCAGTGACCATGAGATGGTACTCATTGATGCAAACATCAAGCCAACAACACAAAAGCAATTACCCAGGACAATCTACATGTACAACAGAGCTGACATGGGTGGCATTACCCAAGACTTAGTTGATTTTTGTGACTCATTCCTTGACTCAGACCCAATGGCCAGTTCTGTGGAAACAAACTGGACCAGACTTCGTGACTTCATACGTGACACAATGGACAAGCACATACCCACGAAAACTGTCACACATAACTGGTCATTACCATGGTACAATAGACAATTAAAAAGACTACACAGAAACAAGGTCAAAGCATACAACAGAGCAAAACAATACAACGATACAGAACACTGGTTAGAATACAAAAATATACAGAAAACACTACAGAAAGAAACTAAACAAGCAGAAACTAAATACACATCCACTTTTCTCACAGACAACATACAAAACCACAAAAAGTTCTTCGGCTTCTTTAAAGCACGCAAACAAGACTCGACCGGTATTACAACATTACTACACAACAATTCCTTGGTTACACACCCACAAGACAAAGCCAACACCCTTAACACACAGTTCCAGTCCGTTTTTACCCATGAACATGAACACTTACCAGACATGCCAACACCGTCACACCCACTTATCCCTCCCATTCATATAAACACCCAAGAAATTGAGAAACTTTTATCTGAGGTAGACATACACAAAGCGACTGGACCAGACAATATACCCTGCAGGATATTGAGGACTAATGCTAAAGTTCTTGCCCCTGTCCTGCAGGTTATATTCTCACAGACTCTACAGACCGGTGAACTCCCTCAAGACTGGCTTTTGGCAAATGTGACCCCAATTTTTAAATCCGGAGACAGAACCCTTCCCATTAATTATAGACCGATTTCTCTTACCTCAGTCCCTTGCAAAATTTTAGAACACATAATTCATAGACATATAATGGACCATTTTAATAGACAAAACATACTGACTGACAAACAACACGGTTTTCGACCCAAACGCTCGTGTGAGACGCAGCTGCTGGTGACTACACGTGACATCTTGCAGTCCCTCAATGACACAAAAACTAGACAAGTTGACGCCATAGTATTAGACTTTGCCAAAGCCGTCGACAAAGTCCCTCACCAAAGACTACTACACAAGTTAGAATTCTATGGCATACAGGGACAACTTCTTCACTGGATTAGAACGTTCTTGACTACCAGAAAGCAACGCGTAGTTCTTGACGGTAGTCAGTCTCCACCTGTTCCTGTGATCTCTGGGGTACCCCAGGGCACTGTCCTGGGCCCCCTTCTCTTCCTTTCATACATTAATGACCTCCCACTTTCACTTTCCTCTACCACTAGACTCTTTGCTGACGATAGCTTAGTTTACAGACCAATTAAAGATAGGAATGACTGCCTTCGACTACAGGACAACCTAACTGCACTTGAAGACTGGGAAGTCAAGTGGCAGATGACATTTAGACCAGACAAATGCCATCACATCCGTTTTACCCGTGCTCATAATCCCATACCATATACATATCAGCTACACAACACTAACCTCAACACAGTCCCTTCCCACAAATACTTGGGCGTCCACATCTCATCGACATGAGGTGGAACACACACATAGGTAGCATCAGGGCCAAAGCTAGTAGAGTCCTGGGGTTCTTGCGCAGGAACCTCAGCAGGTGTAACACAGACATTAAAATTATTGCGTATAACACTTTCGTTCGACCACACCTAGAGTATTGTGACACCGTCTGGGACCCACACACTTACAATAATATAAATAAATTAGAGTCCATACAAAACAAAACTGCAAGATGGGCCAGACGTGATTACAGACACACTACATCAGTCACTTTGCTTAAACAAGACACAAAACTAGACCCATTAGCAACAAGAAGACAAATACACAGACAACAGATGATATACAAAATCACAAACAAGTTAGTTGACATAGACAAAGACACATACCTACACCCTACAAGTATACGGTCCACTAGAGGCAGCCACAACTTAAAATACCATACATACCAGACAAGCACTGATATATTTAGACACTCATTCTTTCCCCGCAGCATCCAAGAGTCGAATCATCTCCCATCTCATATAGTTAATAGCCCCACTCTTGACACTTTTAGAAATAGGATCACCAATCATTACCTCCCCAATCCTAATCCTCAACCCACAGTCCTTGACCCAATCCACCCTCATCCTAACCCCCTTCCTAATCCTACCCTGGATCCCTAAATCCCCCGCACAACCCCCGCATATTATGCTGCCCACGAGCAGCCCTCTGCGAGACCCAAAAACTTAAACTTAAACTAGGTGAATCCATCATCAAGTGTTATTAATTTATCTTTAGTTGGAGCATGAAAATAATAAAATTTTCTTTTATGAACAGGTTAGAAAGAAAATGAATACTGAAGCAATTTTCAGGCGTTACTATTGTAGGTTGATATACTGTAGTCTGTAGATGAGTGGAGGGAGTGGTTGTATATACAGTATGTGTAGATAATTGAGAATGGTTGTGTAGATGTAAATGAGTGGAGGGAGTAGTTGTATATACAGTATGTGTAGATAATTGAGAATGGTTGTATAGATGTAGATGAGTGGAGGGACGTGGTTGTATATACAGTATTTTGTAAAGGAGTGTTTGTCTGTCTTCCAAAACAACATGAGATGAACAGCTCTCTGTATTATAATTTGTTTTCCACAGTATCACAACAGGTTAGGTCAGAGAAGGACACACTCTCTCTCTCTCGACACACCTCTCTCTCTCTGTCTAGCCTTCTGTGTGTCTCTCTCTGTGTGTG
>JAWZYT010004376.1:230000-242500 GCA_034508575.1 Petrolisthes manimaculis
TGCTCTCCTGTTTGGTACTCTGCAGCTGATTCTCACTTGAGATTATTGGACAGGCTTGTTGCTAGTGCGGGGTTCCAGGCAGGTGGTCGCATTGATTGCAACTTAGGGCATCGGCGTACAGTTGCTGCACTATGCATGCTCTACAAAATCCATGACAATCCTCTACATCCCATGAACTCACTCTTGCCACGTAAATACGTGCCTGTGCGGAACACCCGTGGAGCACTTGCGTCTCATCACCTTTCATTTGAGCTACCTCGTTGTAGGACCTCACAATTTCAGCGTTCATTTGTTCCCAAGACTGCTGCATCCTGGAACAGTCTTGATGAATGTGTTTTTAATGGCATTAGTCTGCAATCTTTTAAGGTTTCTGCAAATAGATTTTTACTAGAATATATATTTTTTTTTTCTTCTTTTTTTTTTCTTCTTTTTTTTCTATATATATCTTTTTATCTTACTGTTTTTAGTTCCACTAATGTATCATATACATGCTTTGGTGATTTTTATTGGCATGACTATTTTAAATTACTTCTTTCCGGTTTGCATCATGGAGTTGGGGTCCTTTGGATTGATGGGATGTCTGTTTCATCCTCTCCCAGCCCTGTGGTGTCGATCTGTTCAATAATAATAATAATAATAAGTAGATACTAAATCTACCTAACAAGTATTTTAGCATTACCAACGATTGGCTGAAAATAGACAAATTTGTGTTACTTTTTCATCCATCAAAACATCCATCAATTCATTCATTAATTCATCCATCTATTCACCCGTAAATTCATCCATCAGTCAGTCCGTCAATTCATCCGTCAATCTCTGTGTGTATGTATGTGTGTAAATATATCTAAACTATGCTAAGAAACAGGTCCAATATAATAATATACTCAAGAGAGATGTTACCAATCAATGTATGTAGGTCAGGGAATAGTTTGGAAAAATCCTTTGCTCCAAATTCATCAATACGATATTTAATTACACAAATTGCCCTGAATTTATGCAGATCACCCAACCTAAAGGTCATTAAGGCAATTAACCACAAAGGGTATTAACTTTTCATGAGGTGACGAGGGAGGGGCGATGGAACTGGGGCTGTGACTGGGGCTGGGACTGGAGCTGTGACTGGGGTTGGGGCAGGGGCTGTGACTGGGGTTGGGGCTGGGACTGGGACTGAGACTGGGGCTGTGACTGGGGTTGGGGTTGGGGCTGGGACTGTGACTGGGGCTGTGACTGGGGTTGGGGCTGGGACTGGGGTTGGGGCTGGGACTGTGACTGGGGCTGTGACTGGGGCTGTGACTGGGGTTGGGGCAGGGGCTGTGACTGGGGCTGGGACTGAGGTTGGGGCTGGGGCTGGGACTGGGGCTGAGACTGGGGCTGGGACTGGGACTGGGACTAGGACTAGGACTAGGGCTGGGGTTGGGGCAGGGGCTGGGGCTGGGGCTGAGACTGGGACTGAGACTGGGGCTGGGGCTGGGGTTGGGTGGGGTTGTGACTGGGGCTGGGGCTGGGGCAACTTTTTTTACTTTCCCTTGAATACTAAAACCAAGATACAGGATGAAAAGTTAATCCGGGACCAAATTGAAGGTGTCATAACTATTGTGTGGGTAGATGGAGGGGAGTGTATAGACTAAAATTAACACCCTCTTACATAAACCTCTAGAGACAAACCCCCAACACATACCCCTTGAGACAAAACCACTAAGACAAAACCACTGCGACAAAGCTTTTGAGACAAAACCACTGCGACAAAACCCTTGAGAATAAAAACACTGCGACAAACCCCGTGAGACAAAACCACTGAGACAAAACCCTTGAGACAAAACCCCTCTGTCAAAACCACTACAACAATCACCCTACGACAAAACCACAAGGACAAAATCCCATCAGAAAAAAATGACCAAGCTAAAAAAAAAAAAATTGGGTTGATTTAAGTGCAATTTGTTCGATCTGTGTTTGTAAATAAACATCTGATAGAATGTAAACACGACTCTTATCCATTCACACAAAACAACTCACTGATGAACACATAAAGAACTAAAAAAAAAGAGTTGAAATTACACTTGATCAAGAGGTGGGGAAGGTCTGTGTGAGGGGATGGGGGGGGGGGGCATATACTGAGTGTGTTTATGGCCCAGTGGTGGTCGATGAAGGCGTCATAATGGCTCTCCTTTCATGGTATGTACCTGGTTTCGGGGTGAGTTTCCCATCAGTGAACCTAACTTGCCCTTATCCAATATCTTTTAATGATATAAGTTCTACTATGGGAACCACACTGGTACTGGATATGTAACACTATTCTTCTGTCTCATAGTTGATAGAGCTCGTTAAGGGGATAGTTTACTTTTAATTCCTCCAAAGCTTGCCAGGAAACAGACCCAAACGAAGAAAATTATGGTATCCTATTACCTGGAATAGTTTGGAGGAATCTTTAGCTCAAAATTTACCACCACTGTACTTCCCCCTTAATTACTCCATCTATAGGCTATTCGAAGCTAACCTGGATACTTATTACGAGTAAATATGTGGATTTATCTTGACCCAACTCAGCTTATCATAATTAAATATCATATCATAAATTAAAAAGACACCGTATAATAGTTTACCTCCTTCAACCTTCCCTCCATAACATTCTACTCATTATTATTAGTATATAATATCCAGCAAAACGTGTGTCAGTCTTCTCTATTCCTACTCTACTTTCTTCACATTATCAAGCCCAGTGTGTCTAGGCATCTACAACGATTTGTCTCTTTTCTATCATTTAAAATGTAGTAGCAACATAGACTGCAAATATTTTAGGAACAACTGCCTGAATCACGTAAAGACAAGAAAAAAATAAATAATACGAAATGGATTAGCATAGAACTTACTTATATGACTGTTGTGATAGTCTATTCCTCCCCCCCAAACTCAACTTTCCCCCTCCAGAGAAAGAGAACGAGAACGAAAGATGAAGAACTGACATCAAAGGAATGAAGTGTGAACGTGACAGACTCGGAACATACCATGACGGAAGAGAAAGAAGTATATATTAATGAACTTGTAATATAATGTGTGTGTGTGTGTGATTGTGTGTTTTCTAGAAGGCTGGAAAACGAAGGGATGCTGCCAGTAAGTGTTCTATTTATTTTCTAATGGTAACAAGGAGGTCCTGGTGCATGGGGAGCCGAAAGAATGCGTTTCCAGGATTGACTTCCAGGCTGAGAATGTCGTGTTGCTCACCAGTCTTAGTGAAGCATCTAAAATAGAGAGTTGTATGTGTGTGTCTCTCTTACTATTATCCTTTGTGAAAACTATGAGACAGTGTATATCTCGTTGCCGTAGTTAGTCCATTAATCATTAGTGTGGTAGGATATTATAGTAAATATACATTCCTGATTTCCTGATTTATTCACTACTACTTCTTGTTGGATTTATTGGCTATCAACCAGAGACATATAATCAAAGGTCATTAAGCCAAGGGTTCCATTATATTTTATCAATCTATATAAGGTCATAAAGTTTTGTTTCCCTCAGAAAATTTAGCAGTTTGTTTATAATATTATCATCTGCTAAAACATTGTGTATGGTGAAAGCCATCTTTTATTGCGTGAAATATTGTTTGATTTTACCTCTTTTATTTTCATATTTATTACAGAAAAGTAATATGTGAGAGTTGGACATTACTGTATTGCATGATGTGCATTCAGGTGGAAAATCTTTGTTGATATAGGGATCGAGGTGGGTTAATCTAGTGGCATCGACCCTCAGACGGGCCAACACCACCTCGTCCCTACGGCTACGCCATGATGACGTGGCCCAGGGTTCAATCACTGCTTTGAATTTATTGTTGATGTCTAGTCTGGTCCACTGCCTTTGCCACAGGAGATGAATTTTAGATTTTATGAGAGAGACAAAACACCTGAGATCCGTACGGACTATGCTAAGGTCCAGATCAACAGTCGACCCTGCTAATTTATCAGCTTGTTCATTACCATAGATACCATAATGTGATGGTACCCATATTAACTTGATCAATTTATTGGCACTAAATAGCTTACTAATGATATTACCCTGTATTTCATTGTTAGTTGTATTCAAAGATTTAATAGCTTTAAGTGAACTTAATGAATCAGTAAATATGACTATCCTATCGTGGGTCGTCGATAGGGCAAAATCCAAAGCTTTATCTATAGCAAATGAGGCGCGCGGTGCAACAACGACGTAACCGAGAAATTTGACATTTCGTGTTTTGGCCTGCTCCGAGTGGTTGAAGGGTGTAAAAGTCTCGTGGTGATGTCGGCCAAGTCATATTCGACCATCTAAGCACCTGTACTAAGGCTCAAAGTCGAGCGTAGTGCGGAGAAAATTTCTCTGGACTAACATCTCGAAAGCGGTACAACAACGACGTAACCTGCTCCTCCCAGCCACACGTGTGTATGGCCAATCAGCGGCGCGGTTGGAGCCTCCCGGCGCGGGCGAGCCAATCACAGCACCGCCGCCATGTTTACCAGCGCCGTTGCCATGGTGACACCACACTCACCATGTGCTCGCCCTTCAACACGCCAGAGCACAGACGTACGCTACCTTTCTCCTGACTCTTTACACAACTATGGCTTCTTCCAGCACTTCTACCTCCGTTCCTGCCGTGGAAGAGCGTCCTGAAGGTCCAGGGGACGAGCTGCAGATGAGGAAGAGGAGGGATGAGACACAGTGGAAGAGGAACCTGGCTAAGAGG
Source organism: Petrolisthes manimaculis (assembly GCA_034508575.1). Lineage (NCBI taxonomy): Eukaryota > Metazoa > Arthropoda > Malacostraca > Decapoda > Porcellanidae > Petrolisthes > Petrolisthes manimaculis. The sequence continues at coordinate 234,715 of JAWZYT010004376.1, forward strand.
AAGAGGAACTCCGGGAAGGAATACGTGGGGCTGAACACGGGGAAGACTGTGGCGGCGAAGCAGGTTGGACCACCATGTGGGTGTCCTAAGGGCTGCTTCCTGAACCTTGGAGAGGAAGCTGTGCAGCGTATCTTCTCCGAGTACTGGAAGATGGGGGACTACAACGCGCAGTCAGCCTACATCGTCACCATGGTCCTGTCGAAGGAGGTGAAGAATTCGGGTGTGGTAGCTGGCAGCAGGAGGAAGGCGACGCTGGAGTACGGTGTGAACGTCGACAGCAAGAGGGTGGTCGTCTGCAAGAAGGCGTTTCTTAGCATCCACGCCATAAGTGACAAGCGAGTCCTTACTGTCCTCAAGAAGTTGGGGGACACAGGTGTGGCTGCAGGCGATCTGCGCGGGACTCACGGCCACCCTCACAACAAGAAACATGACGAAGTCGAGCGGCTTGCACAGGAGCACATCAGGTCCCTTCCTCTCTGCTCGTCACACTACTCCCGTGCCAAGTCCCTCAACAAGATGTACCTGCCTCCCGACTTCACCCAGGCCCACTGTTACTCCCTCTTCCAGCAGTGGTGTGAGGAGAAGGGTGTTGAGGACGACATGGTAATGAGCTTTGACGGCTACAAGCGGAAGGTCTGCGAGTTCAACATCGGTACCAGCCCTCCCAAGGTCGACACGTGCAGCATCTGTGACAAGTTTCGTGTCCAGGTCGAGGTGGCGAAGGCGGAGAAGGACGTGGGGAAGGAGAACCAGCTGAACCTGCAATGGGCTTTGCATCAAGCCCGTTACAAGGCCGCCAGGAATCTGCTGCAGGTGTACAGCGAGGTGAGGGACGACACGCAGGCGAAGATCTGCATGGACCTGCAGCAGACCCTGGTCACTCCACGTCTCACCACCAACGTCGCCTACTACAAGCGCAAGATTTGGACATACAACTTCGGCATCCACGACCTCACAGGTGCTGCACGACCTTTGTTGTACGTGTGGAACGAGGCTGTTGCCAAGAGGGGATCGTGTGAGATCGCCAGCTGCCTCGTCCACTACATCGAGAACTTCATCCCTCGCACCGTCAACAAACTGGTCATCTTCTCCGACAACTGTGGTGGCCAGAATAAGAATATCAACGTGTGCCTGCAGCTGCTCCGCCTCGTACACAGCCAACGGTTTGACCTGATCAAGCATTACTTTATGATGCCTGGCCACTCCTACATGCCCTGCGACCAAGACTTCGGCCACCTGGAGAAGTTCTTCAGACCTCGTGAGATCTACACCACCGACCACTACATCGAGCTGATGCGGGAAGCGAGGCAGAGGAACCCCTTCATTGTGGTGAAGATGACGTCGGAGATGTTCTTCGACCTCCTTCCCCTCCAGGCGTGCATCACCAAGACCCAGGTGGCCAAGTCCAAGTTCAAGGAGGGCAGGCTGTTCGTGTACAAGGCGGACTACAAGCAGGGCTTCCGGATCCACCACAGCTACTTCGAGGACGGAGAGGAGGAGGGTGTGTCGCAGACAGTCAAGCTGCAGAAAGGGAAGAGGACGGCCTACAACCCCGAGATCTTCGACCTGTCTGTCGTGGAACTTCCTGTGAAGTACCCCCAGGGAGTGGCCTTGCGGCAGGACAAGTTGACCGACCTCAACCACCTGCTGCAGTTCATCCCTCTGTCTCACAAGGGATGGTACCAGGACTTGTTTGCTGCCCAGGGACTGCTGGCTGCCACTGAGGAGGAGAACAACCCTGACGACCCGGAAATTCAAGATGACGACTTGCTGGACTACTAGAATGCAGACGAAAGTGTCACAGCATCTTGCTGTGGCCACCAGCCTTACGTAAGTTTTTTTAAATCCCCAGTCAACCCGACTTAGTGGGTTGAAGGGGGATTTAAAGGGTTGGTAAATCCGCTAAGGGCATTGCCAGGATCAAACAGACGTATCCTGGTAATGAACTTAACTGTCTCAAGCCAGTGTAAAGGATGAGAGCCAACTATATTCATTGAATACAAAAAAAAAAAATCGTTTCTTCATAATGTTCTTGAAATAGCGGCTTTCCATTAATACTTACCAGAATGCATGCACAAACATAAAATTATCAGCATTACACACTGTTAGTCATAGCAGGACGTCAAAGTTATGGTAGGAGTAATAACGTGCCGGTAATGAGTAAGTTTTATTTTCTACGCTCGGAAAAAAAATCATAAAAAATTTATTTATGTACCAATCTTCATGAAATTTTCACATTATTAACAAAAAAAATTCCCGATATTGTTTTCATTTAATGAAAACAATATCGGGGAAAAAAAACTATTACCTACGGTATACGCGTTAATTAACGCGTAAGTCATCCACCAAAAATCGTCACCTATCACTTCGAAACCTACATCCCCAAACAGAACTACCCAAGACCTTTCAAATGATGTATAATACTTACTTATTTAAGGGTATCTATTGTGCGCAATCAGTGTTTAACTTTGAGCGCGTTTTTTTCGAAATGTCCATTTCTCGGTTACGTCGTTGTTGCACCGCGCGCCTCAAATAATTCAGCAAGAAAAATAGATGTATGATTCGGCAGTCTGAATCTTAACTGACATTCATGCGACCATACACCCGCACCCACACATTCATCCGTCTTGGACCCGTCGGTATATAGATGGAAATAAGAAAGATGTTTGACAATTATCTCACGAAACCTCTGGTGTACCTCCACCTCCGGCACCTGGGATTTAACCCCTGGTAACCAGGATTCCACACAAATAAAAGGGGGTATTACCCAAGGTGCAATATTTACTATAACCAGGGAATCGATTGTTGATAAGTCTATACCGACACACTCTACGAGGTCGTGGAGTCTTGCTCTGAGGGATTACTTGACCCAATTGGATCCGAGTTGCCGAAAACTGTGCACTATGGCTGGAGTGCCATATCGCACAGTCATCAGCGTACAGTGAGTATTTAAGATTTCGAGGAGGAGCTGGTAGAATGTCATTAATCATACATAGAAATAAGGTCGGAGACAGAACACTCCCCTGGGGGACCCCGTTTTCCTGGACAAATGTGTCCGAGAAAGTGACTGTATCCGAAAAAAGCTTGACAGAGAAAGTTCTGTCAGACATGAAATTCTTAACAAATAAGGGCAGATTACCGCGTAATCCCATCGCATGTAGTTTCCTGAGGAGGCCATGTCGCCAGGTCATGACGCAGGCTTTTTCAATGACTATAAGGGATATAATGTGTAGAGTTGCGGGCAATTGTTACATAACGAATTTATGGGTAGTGAAGAAGTTGAGAGACAATTATTACTAAGGGTTAATAAAGGCAAATTCCCTTTTAGTAATTGAATATTTAATAAAACAAGTCTTTAATTCTTTCCTCAGGCTTTACATTGTATATGAACCTTTTATAGCCAGCCTGGAAAGATAACCTGGAATATTCCATAACACCTTCCCCTTCAAGGAACTAAATTTCCCGTGAGAAATTTCGACCCTTTTACAACCTCGAGAAGAAATCAGCAATTACATTAGCCTTACCCTTTATATGTCTTATATCTAAGGGATATTACTGTACAAGTAAGCTCCACCTCGTTAGTCTTTGATTTTTGTCTCTAAACTTGCTAAGATATCTCTGGGGATTATGGTCAGAATAGATGACAATAGGACCATTATTAGAACAAAAGTAGAATGAAAAATGTTGCAGTCCTAAAATTAAAGCTAAGAGTTCTTTTTCAATGGTGGAGTAGTTCCTTTGGGATGGAGAAAACTTCTTACTATAATGAGATACCGGATGTTCCACACCAAACTCATCTTCTTGTAGCAAAACTGAACCAGCCCCTGTGTCACAAGCAGCAACTGCCATTTTGAAAGGTAAATCAAAATTAGGTTCAACGAGCACTGACTGACTAAGTAAAATGGAGCGTAGTTTGCTAAACGACGATTCACTACCACTACTATATCCTTGTCACCCACCACCACCACACTTTTTTTTTCTGCTGTTTGACAAGTTACCAAAAAATAGGTTTGCTTGGAAATACTTTTTACTTTCATTACCTTTTTTGGTCTCATGTTGCTTGGAATAGTCTGCGAGTATTCAGTTGCTCCAGAATTATCAACACAAAACTTCCCCCTTAACCACCGTTTTTTTTTTTTTTCCTTCTGACTCAAACATTAATATCAAAGTACATTTTCAATCCTGCAACAATAAATGTCATGTCCCTTTATATTGGGTTATTCCTGCTGTCCATCATGGGTTGCAGTACACTCGTTATACGTAATCCCTGACCAGAGACGAACGGCAGGCACCACACACACACACATACCCTGCATTCGAACTCAGCCTCTATAGGTGTACTGGGTGGGGGGAAATGAGCAATACCAGACGATCCGAAGCTTTCTGCTCCTCACACTCTGGTCAGAAACTATGTATCACGAGTGTACATAACACATTTACTTCATTGATATGGGGTGGATAATTATAATGTAATTGGTTATTTAATTTAATTAATCATGTCGGAGGGAAGCACTAATGTTGCCCAATGGTTATGAACTATTGCGACAAACTGGTTAACAATATCTTGTAACTTTCTTAGAAATCTCCATTTTAGGAGATTTCAACGTTCACCACCGCCTTTGGCTTTCATCTCCCTTCACTGATCCACCTGGTGGATTAATTCAGTACCCTACCCGTATTCCAGACCGCCTTGGAGATCAGCCCAATATCCTTGACTTATTCCTAACCTCTCATCCTTCTGCTTATTCTGTTGAACTTTTCTCTCCTTTGGGCTCCTCCGATCACAATCTTATTTCAGTATCCTGTCCTATCACTCCTGTAAGACCTTTGGACCTTCCCAGCAAGCGGCGTCTGTGGCACTACAGCGCTGCTGGCTGGGATGATCTGAGGCAGTACTTTCAAGATTTCCCATGGAGTGATTTTTGCTTTCGTGGCCGGGGTCCCTCAGAGAGTGCTACACGCATCTCGGAGGTGATCATCTCGGGCATGGAGGCATACATTCCATATTCTTTCCCTCTTACTAATTCACGAAAATCTTGGTTTAATCACGCTTGTTCTACTGCTGTCCACAACAAGGAGGTAGCTTTCAGACGGCACCGACGCCTTCAAACTGATGAATCTCGTGCTCTGTATATCTCTGCCCGGAATCGAGCCAAATCTGTTCTCCGACTAACTAAAAAATCCTTCATCCGAGCCAAGTGCAATGACCTGTCCAACTCCTCCACCTCTCGTTCTTTCTGGCATTTAGCCAAAAATCTCTCCAGTAACTTTACTTCTTCCTCTTTCCCTCCCCTCATCCTTCCTGATGGAAATGTTGCCATCTCTTCACCTGATAAAGCTGAACTCTTCTCTCAAACCTTTGCCTCTAACGCTACACTGGACGATTCCGGCTCTGTTCCTCCAACTCCACCCCCCTCTGACTTACTTATGCCTGCCATTAGAATCTCTTCAAAGGAAGTATTTTCTGCCCTCTCTGGCCTTAACACTCGGAAGGCGTACGGACCTGATGGGATTCCTCCTGTTGTTCTCAAGAACTGTGCTTCCGTGCTGACACCCTGCCTAGGCAAACTGTTCCGTCTATGTCTATCATTTAACACTTTTCCTTCTTGCTGGAAGTTTGCTCTGATCCAACCTGTTCCGAAAAAAGGAGACCATTCCCAACCCTCCAACTATCGCCCTATTGCTCTGACCTCATGTCTATCTTTTTTTTTTTTTTTTTTTTTTTTTTATTAACAAAGATGAGGACAAAGGCCACAGGCCCGCTTACCGTCCTCATCTACATAGTACAGTGAGAGAGTGGTCCAAAATCATGTCCAATTTCGTTCGAGATGCCCTGACACATTGCGTTTGAAGGTACATAAGTCGTAGAAAGGTGGAAAGATGGATGAAGGTAGAGTGTTCCAGAGTTGACCAGTTGTGTATATGAAAAACTGAGAGTACCGGTTAACTCTTGCATGAGGGAGTTGGACAGAAAAGGGGTGAGAACGAGAGGCTTGACGAGTGTTGCATGTTCTCCTGAGGGGAGGAAGCATACATTGAGAGAGTTCAGAAGAGCAATGTCCAGTGTAATAGCGATAGAAGAGAGAAAGTGATGCAACACTGCGGCGAAGAGAGAGAGGTTGTAGTGAATCAGTAAGAGGAGGAGAGTAGATGAGACGAAAGGCCTTTGATTCCACCTTGCACAGTTACTGTGTGGGGGTGAAGTATTCACGGAATCTGCGCAGCACACCTAACTTCTTTGAAGCGATTTTAGTAAGAGAGGTAATGTGATCTCTCCAGGAGAGATTATGAGAGAAAGAGACTCCAAGAATATTAAGAGAAGAGGAAAGGTCAAGTTGTGTATCTTATCTGCCCCTGTATGGAGTATGGCTCTCATGTGTGGGGGGGATCAACCTTCACAACACTACTGTCTCTGTACAGGGGTCTCATCCACCCCTGTATGGAGTATGGCTCTCATGTGTGGGGGGGATCAACCTTCACAACACTACTGGACAAGGTGGAATCAAAGGCCTTTCGTCTCATCAACTCTCCTCCTCTTACTGATTCACTACAACCTCTCTCTCTTCGCCGCAGTGTTGCATCACTTTCTCTCTTCTATCGCTATTACACTGGACATTGCTCTTCTGAACTCTCTCAATGTATGCTTCCTCCCCTCAGGAGAACATGCAACACTCGTCAAGCCTCTCGTTCTCACCCCTTTTCTGTCCAACTCCCTCATGCAAGAGTTAACCGGTACTCTCAGTCTTTCATATACACAACTGGTCAACTCTGGAACACTCTACCTTCATCCATCTTTCCACCTTACTACGACTTATGTACCTTCAAACGCAGTGTGTCAGGGCATCTCGAACGAAATTGGACATGATTTTGGACCACTCTCTCACTGTACTATGTAGATAAGGACGGTAAGTGGGCCCGTGGCCTTTGTCCTCATCTTTGTTAATATAAAAAAAAAAAAAAAATTAGATAATAATTAATTTATCAGAATATAAACAACGCCAGACGAGATAGAATGTCATAAGAAAACTACCTTTTAAAGTCAGAACATCCGAGGCATCCACAGTCACTTCACGCCCCTCTGATGATCCTGAAGGAAGCTTGCGAGTTGGAACAGCTGTTGAATCAAGAGATTCATTAGAGCCACGATAACGCTTCTGGTGACATTGAGAGGAAACTATGGATGAGTCCTCAGAGATGGTTGCCTTATAAGGAGGAACATCTATTGAGTCAAGTGCCTCAGAGGAACCATCAAGACGTCTCTGTGACCGTTTAGGTGACTTAAATTTCCTTTTTGGAGAGCGTGTGGCAGCGTGAACCTCTACCACATGGACACCTTTAGCTAAAGTCTGAGAATTGTCATCAGTTGAAGGGTCACCAGAATGAGTGTCTGATAAAGTTTCCAAGACAGAGAAACTATTATGTAGTGTAACCTTAGAAACATTCTGACTAGAACATAAAGTTGCTGCCTCTTGAGAGGGTTGAAAGGATGCTGCAACCAATTTAGGACGAAGGGAGGAGGCGTATGACTTTATACTATTTCCATATTTATCTCAGCATCATATTAACATCTTTCATTGTCGTATATGTAAAACCATTCCCATCAATCATCAACCTTATAATAATATGCTGTGTATTTTCACCCATGTTGCTGCAACTTTAATAAACCGTTTATTATTATTATTATTATTATTATTTCAGTCATCAGAATATACGAATGCACACACATAGGCCTACGTTACACACACACACACACACACACATTCATTCAATCATTCATATATATATA